>JAWNZC010000440.1:2752500-3022500 GCA_035771165.1 Paragorgia papillata
TTGTCAACTTTATTATTTATTTTTTTCTTTGCCTTTTATGTTATTTCACATCTCATCTTATTATGTTCATCTTCCATCACATTTTTCACACATTTCTGTTTTGTACTTGTCACCTGGTAAGCATTTCATTGGTCTGTTATATAATTTTAAATTTAAAATTGTTTAATCTCTTTTTGATCGTTTATAGTTTATATTTTTAAATTGTTTTAATTGTTTTACCGTTTTTTCTTGTAATATGAAACTATATTAATGTTATATATAAGTATATTCAATGTAATCTTTAATTCATTCTGAAGATGTTACTGGTTAAGTACGAAACGTCAATAAATATATTTTGTTTTTTTTTAATGGTTTCCTTTCGTTATGGTATTGCATTTTAAAATTTTGAGCTGGGCTCTTATATTCACTTGCTACGATCAGTCAGACCTGTTGAATGGGCTGCCTGTGCTGTGACCACAGGTTCCACTTAATTTATGAAACTGGATCGCCGTACTATACAGAAATGACAAGAACACCTTGCAGGAGAGGTAAGTAAACTTTATTTCAACATTTACCACAAAATTTAAGCATTTTGACAAATCAAAATGATTTCTACATATTGAAACGGCCGCAACGTAAGCTTGGGCAACTGTGCACTGGTGAACTAAAATTCATCAACTTTTGCTGGATAAATCATATGAAACATTCTGAATCCCTTGGCTATGCCATCCCAGGTTAAAATTACTCATGTAATGGAATCATTTCTTGAGCCTGTGGTTCACAGAGCTAACTTAGGGGTTAACTCAGTCTGAGCAATAAGGTTAGGTCACCCTAAGGCTAGAGTTATCCCAACCTCCATGCTACTTCTTGAGTTATCCTAGGAGAGGAAGCAGTTGCTTGCGTAGTTGGTTGTGTTAAATTACATGTGAAACATTGCCAAATTTGACCTGGTCTCCTGAGTTAACCTTACTCTAAGAACATGCTCAGCTAGGCTGCAAAATTGAACAAAAGGCAACTCAATTCTCACTCCAATTTTTACATTTAAGCTAGTTGAAAGTTATTTGTAAATTATTGTACATTTATTGATTTTATATGTAAAGCAACTTTTTAATAGTTAAAATGTTTTAATATCCTCTGTTATTACAATTAATGACAAACATGTCTGCCATAACCTTCCTCGTGTCCCCCGCTCCCTACATGTGGAGACCTGGACACTACATCCCTCCAAAACTTTTGGTAAGTAAACAAACCTAATTGCACAAAGAAAGCTGGCCATTGCATTAAACCTGTACTTTGGCCAATAACAAGAAAGAACAAACAAAACGCAACAAAACATGCAGCCTTATTTAAAACTATATATAAAAGTTACTGTCCGATAATCCTACAGTAAAAACTGTTATCTATATTCTTTCCTTGACTGTTCGTCTACTCTCAACATGATTCACCTTCTCCAAACTCGTACTGCTTATGCCATTCAGGCACTCTCCGTTCACGTTGGGGCCGACCCAATGCATAACCATCATCCCCTCGACACCGACCTCGCTATCATCGTGATTAGCATTCTGTATGTCTGTCTATTCGACCAATTGGTTTTCTTGTTGTTCCTCGTCATGCTCTTCCTCTCCCACGAACTGCTCGGGACAAGTATCCTCTATGTCAACTGAATCATCGTCCTCAGACTTCTTATGCTTCTCTGTACCAGGGTGTACATGTACAGCAGGGATCTAAGAACGACGTGTTTCTAGTTATAACGCGCCTTGGATGAATTCGAGAAGCCGTAACCATAGATCCCTTTCTCTTGATAACGGTGTATGGTAAAGGATCATATATGTTGGCTGTTGTTTTCCTTTCCTTTCATTTCTAGCCAGGACTAAATCGTGAACTTCGATGTTAGATGGTCTGACATAGGACTTTCTCGGTCAGCGTACTGCTTCGCTTTTAATTTTTTCTGGGCATTTCTTTATCGTACTTTTTTATCATTGGAAAACGTCGACAGCTCTGGTAACCGGGTGCCTGGTTTGAAACAACAGATCAGCTGGGCTTTTGCCTGTGGTGATGTGGGGCGTTGCTCGATAATTTCGAAGAAACTTGAATAGTTCCTGTTTCCAACATTTCCGCTCGATATAAGATGTTCGTACCACCTTGTTAACCATTCTGTTAAAATTTCCAACCAAGCCGTTGGCTTGTGGATGTAAAGGAGTGATGGTATTATGTTCGATAGAAAACGAGGAAAAAATCCGGTCAAGCTTGGGAATTGTTGCTTTAGCCGGCCCGTTGTTGAAGTGGTAAAGTCGATCGCAGGAAATCTGGAATACTCATCTATTACAACCAAAACATAATCTCCTGATGGCAGAGGTCCGTAATAATCAACTGCTAAACTCTCCCATGAACCATTTAGGAGTTCTGTAGACTGAATGGGCTCTTGTGATGGTGTATTGGCCTGGCATGCGACACACGGTCTAATAACAGCTGACACCTTGTCGTCGATCTTAGGAAACCATACTGTAGACCTGAGCAATTGTTTAGTCTTGACCAGTCCTTGATGCCCCTCGTGAGCAATCTTTATAACTTTGTTTTGTAAAGATGTCGGTATAACAATTCTTGTACCACGCAATATGACACCCTTAGCAATGGAAAGTTCATCAGCTATATTCCTGAAGCTTTTAAATTTTGCCTTGCCCCTCACACCTCCATGCTTGATAGCATTGTAAAGAGTCATGGAGAACTGCATCACGATATGTAGCTGACCGAATCTCCTTTAGTTTCAGAGATGGTGGAACATCATTCTTAACAAGCCAATGAACGTGTGCTTCTGGGGCGATTACATGGACCGGGCTGGCCCGGTTAACCGGGCTAGCCCGGTTAACCGGGATGAGTTTACAAAACGATTACATGGAGCGGGCTAGCCCGGTAAGCCGGGATGATTTCAGGCCGAAATTCGCAATTATCAAGTAAATAAGGGCAAAGCTACGTTAGTTTTACTTCAGTTTTACACTAATTAGTCTATTATTTATTTTGTAAGCCCATCGTTACTAAAAAGATTGTTAAAGTCTTAGCTAACCCAGGAAAGCGTCTTCACGAAGACTAATTAATTTATTAAATCTTCGCTTTGATCACAAAACACACAAACAACGTTGATGTTCTATTTCAGTTCCTTTCAGCACTATTTATTCACACAGTCAAGCAAACGAACGCGTATCGAAGCGAGTTCAACAGTTTTTCAGCCCGGTTTGCCGGGCTGAAAACGATTACATGGACATTTTCATCCCGGTTAACCGGGCTAGCCCGGTTGCGACAAGCGGGATCCCGGCAAACCGGGCTAGCCCGCTTGCCATGTAATCGAAATGTTAAAACAACATGTGTTTTATATATAAAGCGGGCTAGCCCGATTAACCGGGCCAGCCCGGTCCATGTAATCGCCCCCTTATTCTGCAGAATCTTTCAACTCTTCTTTGGAACACCACGACAGAGGTAAAGGCTGTCGGGACGTATACACTAGAAAACTAGGCGTGTTGTAAGCGTGTTTTAAAAACATTGATGTCTAAAGACACGTAGGCGTGTTCTAAATAAACGTAAGCGTGTTGTTGGCGTGTTGTGATATGTTAGATGTGTTGTGCCGTGTTGTAACAACACGTCGCCAAAACACACTGACGTGTTGTTATAAACGAATATGCGTTACAACACGCCTGCAACACGGCTTGCTACACACAAAACGTGTTGCAAACCAGTCAAAAACACACTGACGTGTAAAATGTGAGACATTTTGTAACACACTATGCGTGTGAAAAGGGAGACATTTTCAACACTATCGGGGAAAGGGGTAGGGACAGTAAGTAGCTCGACCAATCAAATGCGAGAACAGATTGGCGCCAAAGGAAGTTTAATTTCAGCATTCGAAGAAGAAGGCCGAGGAAACAAGGAGAGCTACTAGTATTCCTTTCAATTTTAATGTCAGGAAAGCTATACGCCGAGGAAGAAACAACAGCGCTGGAACAGTGCAAGCAGTTTTACGTATACGAGAGATTTTTTTATGTTTATCTGTGAAGATAAAACTGGTTTTCTGTAGAGAAATGTCTCGAAGTAGAGTCCTGACAAAGCCGCCATGTTTTGAAAGTGAAGACGAAAAAGCAAGACATCACAAGTAATACCAGACGTCGTCGACTCTGGCCTAAAACTGTAGTTTAAGGTACTGTACTAGAGTTAATCCTAAATAACTTCCTTGCTTCTGTACTTTTATTTAGTGCAAAAATTGCTAAAATTTGAACCATTTTATAGCCATTTTACTTAATATATTTACTCGTATTTACTGCTTTTGTGTGGTTGAAACTTGAAAAACCTTTTTGTCGTTTGATAGTTAGATGGCTCATGCTGCTAAACCAATAAACTACAATGTATTATTTTTCGGAAACAAACATTTTATTATTTAAATATTGTAATGACTGGATTTAATTTTCAAAACATGAAGATTTAATACCAAGTACTAAATATAGCCAATCAATATTTGTAACCAAACAATTGTAATTTTTTATAGTATCCTAGTTTATTAATATTTCAAATTTTAATTTTATAATTAATCTTTCTTGACAGTTCAAATCAGAAGTGGATCATGTTTATTTGATGACTGAAGTGGTCTGAGTACATCTCCCTCGCATTGTGGTTTTTATTCATGCACTATTACTGAATTACAAGTGAGTACATATTAATTTGGTGTTGCATGAAAATTGTTTGTAAATAATTAGTCTTTGCAATTCTTTTTTAATTTATTGCATGTATGTTAAGGACTTGTGTACATTTAGGGCCATTAAGGCTCAAAATAATGTTTAACACTATTTACTAATGCCAATCAAATGGTGTATATTTCTACAGCCTCTGGTTTAAGGTGTAAACAATTTAAGAGTTGACTTTATCACAACTTTTGTGGATATCATCTTAATTTTCATTGATAATTAGATGAAAAGGAAACTACATGCAGGGGTCACCACATCGAGTGGGTATCTCCCCCAAACTATATTTTTTGGAAAATTAGGGTGGGTTGTCTCCCTGATACTAAAAAAGTTTAAATATAAAAATATGGGGTGACCATGACTTAAATTAAATAATTATAACTATAAAAATATGGGGTCACTACTTAATGTGGGATCTCCCTGAAAATATGATATATTTTTGGAAAGATCGCACATAGTGATCCCATATTTTTATATAGTTATAATTATTTAAGTCGTGGTGACCCCATATTTTTAGATTTTATATTTACACTTTTTTAGTATCGGGAGATACCCACCCTAATTTTGCAAAAAATTATAGTTTCGGGGAGATACCCACTCAATGTGGTGACCCCATATAGTTTCCTTTTCATCTTATTTTTTATTTTATTTCTAGAGATGTATCCACAAAAGTTGTGATAAGTAACCTCAATTTATGATAGAGAACTTGGCTGTTTTACATCTTAAACCAGAGGATATAATTATATATATATATTATATATATCACAGCTTAGAAAATTCCGGATGAATTAAAAAAGGATAGTTTTCAGTAAAAAAGTACTCCTAGTGGATGAACCAATACTGGGCAGTATTGTAGAAGAAACTCTACTAGCTTAAACTTTACTAATTTAACCGTGGTGGGCAAATTAAACTGTCACATTTGCACTCTAGTTTGCTTGCAGTAGTTCAACACTCTACCATCTGAGCTACAATGCCAAGTTGGAACTAGGTCGCACGTGGGACGATGGTATATATTATACTCTATTTGATATTTTGAAACTGAACAAGTTTCTTCAATATCAGCATTCATCTTCTGATGTTTAGCTCAGACAGTAGAGTGTCAGACTAGCAAACTGAAGGGTGAATGTCGGCAGGTCACTGGTTCGAATCCCAGCCATGGTTAACCAGTGTTCTCTCTACCTGCCCAGTATGGTTTGTCCACATGGAGTAGCAGCTAATACGCCCTTTATATATTTTATATTTTTTACAAAAACTATACTTTTTAAGTCATCCAGAATTTCTAGCCTTTAAAGTAATTGCTATTTTAAAGTTTCTAGCTTCCGATAGGCAGCACAACAGGAAGCTCTAGTTTATGTACAACTCAGTAGTGTATCAAATTGTGAATGATACTGTAATGTATTAATTACAGTATATCTCGTTTTATCTCGTAAATAATTTTGCGCGTGTGAATCGCACGTGCGTTAAAACTGATGAGTTATGGCACAGAAATATGAACCTAACTTTTATATTTTCTACACATCTGAAAAAGAAAGCTGGGTTGTTTGATATTCATTGTAAGACGTTATCTTTCGCTTTAACGTGTTAGTTTAGTTGTAAAACGTAAAACCTACTACGCTGTGAAAACTGTTACAGTAGCCTGCGCTTAAAAATGATATACGTTACATTGCAAGACCTTACACATTGTGAAACCTTATAACGTTACGTTGTGAGATCTTGTGTTACGTTGTGAGATCTTGCGTTACGTCGTGACACCTTCCATTACGTTTTGAGAAGACTTTACGTTACGTTGTGAGACCTTACGTTACGTTACGTTGTGAGACCTTACGTTACGTTACGTTGTGAGACCTTACGTTACGTTACGTTGTGAGATCTTGCGTTACGCTGTGAGATCTTGCCTTAGGTTGCGAGACCTTACGTTACTGTACGTTGTGAGATCTTACGTTACTGTACGTTGTGACGTTATTGAAACTTTCACGCATTTTCACAATTGCAATGTTACTGAACAATTGAACATGGCCTTTCACGCCTTCGACAAATAGCACGCGTAGTTGAGTTTGTGTCAAACGAAAAGGACTGTCAATCAAAATGTATAGATGACTAAAAAAATAAAAAGTGCATAATAATAATAATAATAATAATAATAGTAATGTTTAGTAATTCATTGTCTCATTAATAAATTATGATGTTTTTCAGATTGTATACCAAGCAGGTCTGCTGATGGAAGTAAAGGAGGACTACATAGATGAACGGTTAAATTTATTATTCAAGAGGTATGTCCAGGCTGCATTAAATAGCTGTATATACATATACATGTAGGTGTATTAAATATTAATATTGACGTTTACACTGGGTTAGATGTTCAGGAAAATTGTTATGGTGAAATCACCAGTGGCAATCAGGCCTTGCCTGGAGTAAAACAAACGCGCTCTATAAAAACACTGGGTGAGATGTTCAGGAAAATTGTTATGGTGAAATCACCAGTGGCAATCAGACCTTGCCCGGAGTAAAACAAACGTGCTCTATAAAAAGCGTGCGTCGGAGACTCGACGCGCTCGTTCTCGCGCGCGTACTCAAAACACTTGATTTCACGCACCTATATACTAAAAACAAGAGTACATGGTTGTTTTTATCTTGTATTAACGTAATTTAACATTCCCGTAGTGTAAAAACGGAGCTTTGACGCCAAATCAATGCCTGTAATATTATCTTAGTTGGATTATAAGTATATTGGATAGGTATCAATGGATGATTTCAGAGTTGTCTATGTCACCTCTTTCAAATTAAGATGTTTGAAATTTCTCTTATGGAAATCCATTTTGGGGTATGCAGTAATTTGGTATTTGCCTGTATTTAACATACATGTACAACATTGACACACCTATACTTTCATGATATTTTATAGTATTGAGAAGATCATGGCAGGCAATGAAGACATCGCTAAAGACCATGGAGAACTGGACTTAGTCAAATTTCTTGAAGGCTGTATTAACTCCAAAAAAATGACAGCATTTTTAAAGTGAAAGAAGTTTGTATTTTAGATTGCGTTTTACAGTGCAACTACTTCAACCGGGGCCACCCAATGCAAATCCACCAACGACAGGCCGATGTCTCCAACGATAAAGACCGTGTGTATTCAGCCTCTATTATTACAGCCTCTATTAAATTAAATTTAAGCCAATAAAAGTTGGCAACGTTCTTTGAAGTTATAATAATTATTTCTGTCCTTACGTTAGGATCCTAAAGATCAAAAGTCGTTGTTTGATTTGCATTGGGTGGCCCCGGTTGAAGTAGTTACACTGCAAGTTATTTAATGTCACAGAATAAGAAATGAAAAGAAGGGTCACAGTGTCCTCACTTTTCCCAGTACAAGTAGCCAGTTCAAGAAATAATTTAATACACTACGAAATGCGGAGTTAGACCACCAAATCGGCTATATCTCGAAAACTAACCGATCAACGGTCACTAGATGCAAACAAAAGCTGGTTGACATTAATAATAGTGGTTAGAAGGTGTATATAGAAGCAAGTGTTTAGCAAGGAATCTTGCAATTTTTGCCGACAAGTCATTCACAACTTCAAGAAAGTGACACGCTGAGTTCTTTATTATATAAATCTAAAACTTTTAACTTTAATACTTTCTAATCATCAATAATATTATAACTATCTTTACAACTACTGGCTGTAGAATGAAAATCGGTAGATTAGTTTTCGACATATACATTTATATGATCCAACTTTATGCATAATATTATGATCCAACTCCGCATTTTCGTGAATGTAATTCCTTGTTAATCTGCATGCCATCATGTTTATTGTGATGCTTGGGTTTACCCGTGTGTTATGTTATCCTGCATTGCTACGTCTCAAATAAAAACATATATATTGTTGAATTTTTGTATCACGTATGAATATTTTATATTGCTTCACGAGTTAAGCACGTTTTTGGCGTGTTGTTATGAAAACATGCTTGTCGTGTTCTTGAAACACGCTTTTAGCGTGTTCTGATTTGTCCCGTCCATCGACACGCGTTTTGCCGTGTTCTGAGAATGGCGTGTTTTTAAAACACGTCTCTGTGTTCCTGAAACACGTCTAAGTCACAACACGCCAATAATAACAACACGCTTTCGACGTGTCGTGTGTTCTCGCAGGCGTGTTTTTTAAACACGCCTGATGTGTTTCTGTAACACGTCTAATTTACAACACGCCAATGAAAACAACACGTTTTTGACGTGTCGAATAGCGGGACAAAAATCCGTGTTGTCACAACACGCCGGTTTTCTAGTGTAGTCGGCTGGATTGTGTTCACCAGAGCGGTATACTACATTAAATGAGAATCCCTGCAATTTCAGACGCATCCGCTCGACCCGAAAAGGACCAGGTCTACGCGGATTATTGTAAAGGCTAACCAAAGGTTTGTGGTCAGTGATTACGTTAAAGTCTCTGCCGAGTAGGTAAATCTCGTTTTTCAGGCATCCATATTGTATTGGCCAAGGATTCTCTCTCAATTTGTCCATACCTCTTTTCCACTTCGGTTAGGGCCCTGCTGTTATATGCGATAACTCGAGGTTCTGGCTTCTTGGAATCATACTGGACAAGCTGGTTACCTGGAGGAGAAATGTGTTGAAGAGCTTCCACTTTTTCAGGATCGGGGCTAATTCCTTGATCTGAGAAAATAAGCCCGAAAAATCTGATTGACGTTTTCCCAAACTCGCATTTGCTTCTCTTTAATGTTAAACCTGACTCTCGAAGACGCTCGAAGGTTGCACTGAGTGCATGGAAATGGTCTTGCTTCATGGAATATTTCTGGAGCCGAGTTGGTGCCAAAGTTAAGTCGACAAAAAACGTCTCAACTCAACATGAGTTGAGAATGTAGTAATTCCTCTGCTTTCTTCATCCAACTCGAGCTGGTGGAATCCATTGGCTAGGTCAGCTTGGAAAATATTTTGGCTCCATTGAGGTCATGATGTAACTCTTCCATTGTTAGGATGATATATCTAGTTCTCTTTATAGCTCGATTAGGTTCAACCATATCAACGCACATTCGGATTTCATCTGAATCCTTCTTTGGGGCAATTACTATTGGCGAAACCCAGTCTGTTGCAGAATCTACCGTCTCAATAATACCTGCAGCTTCCAGACGTTTCAATTCCGCTTCAACTTTATCTCTTAAATGGAATGATACCCTTCGGTGTTTTTGTGCCACTGGTTTCACACTCTCATCAATATGAAGTTTCACCTTCACACCCTTTAGCTTCCCAAAGCCATGAAAAAGTTCCTCGTTAGAACTGATAAGCTTCTGCAGTCTGCCTTTCAATGGAGGTGTGGATTTGGGCTCTCCGGACACTGAGCTTGCACTCGAAGAGTTCTTCTTAAAAATTGAGAAGAAAGTGGCAGAGGCTAGATTTGTAATCATCCTCATTTTACCCAGTTAATCTGCGAAACTGCGGATCTGCCTCCTCCGCAGGCCCTATTGCATCATGGACAGGTCACACTGTTTAGAGGGCCTGCCAGATCCTGTAAACAAAATGGTGACCGATCCCATTATGCACAGCGAGACTAGGCCCTAGAGACGATAGTTTTGAGAGGGCCTGCAAATTTTTTCCGGCCGCTGTTCGACAAACGTACGTCCAAGTTCTTTAAACACTGTGACCCACCAGGAAATTCGGTCTAAACTTTCTTACAGATCATGACAATGAAGAAACTAGTATGTTTTAGAATTACCGACCTTCTGCCAATAATATTTTTAGCGACAAAAAGGAATTGAAGGGGGGGGAAATATCTGCCGAACAAAAGCAAATTCGACGGTCAGGAACTGAGTAACAGGTTTTTCGTATTGTTTTTTGGTTTATTTAGCTATCGAAGACTGTCAACTGACCAAGAGTTAATGAGATTTAATTTTGTTAAATTGTAGGCTATAGTGTAGCGTAATTCAAGTTTCAGTTGTTGTGGAATTGTGGAAACCGAAAAAGTATAAACCAAAGAGTCTCTGGGTAGACTAAATAAGGGGCTGTTTACATGGGAGGCGGGACGGGACGTTTGCCAGGATCTCACCATGCATGTATATCTCTCTTATTTATCCCGTTCCGTTTATATGGAAAGATGTTTGCCGGGATGTTTTTCATCCCGGTTCGCTCAGCCGGGATCCCGGCAAATCCAAGACAATTTTTCTCATGTAAACACTCCGTCCCGCTTTGCCGGGATGATATTATGCTGACTTTGCAACATTTGTCATGTGATGCAAAAACAAAAATGCCTAGTCGTTTGCCACTCCGAACGTTTTCTCAAGAAATAGTCCACTGTAGAAACTATCAAATATACTGGAAGAAAGATAATTCATCTGGCTACAAAATACGTACAGTTTATCCGACCAAATAGCTTAGTTTTCTTAAAAAAAGCGAAATACCGAACATGTCCAAATAATAGCGGCCGCTATTTTGAAATTCTTTTTCGTATGTATTATAATCTGTTTTCTTCGAATGTTTTCTTGAGAAATAAACCACTGTAGAAGCTATCAAATATACTGGAAGAAAGATAATTCATCTGGCTACAAGATACGTACAGTTTATCCGACCAAATAGCTTAGTTTCCCTAAAAAAAGCGAAATACCGAGCATGTCCAACACGAACTAGAGATGCTTGTTGAACGTCCCAGGTGGTAGAACTCGTGTAAACCCGGGATGAAAAACGTCCCGTCCCGGCAAACGTCCCGTCCCGCCTCCCATATAAACAGCCCCTAAAGTGTATTTTCGTTGATTATTCCGGCCGAAAGTTGACAAAGTTCAACCGTAATTGCTTTCTTCAACAATTCCTGCATTTTAAAGCTAGGATTCGTATGTAATAAGTCTTCAATGGCCTTCAAAATCTTCGGATATAGCCATGGCTATTAATAATGTAGTTAATTATGCAAATTTATTCCGTGCCAAGTTTTGCCAAATTTTTTACAGGATCTTGCAGGCCCTAGAATCGGCGTATGTGACCTGTCCATGATGCAATAGGGCCTGTGGAGGAGGCAGACTGCGGATTGCATTGATTTGGAGAACAACCCTAGAGCATTTCTTTTGAAGTGTGGTAAATCAGTTATTTGTGGTAAAGCATGCAGTTTTTTCTTTCACTAAAACAAGCATTTTCAGTCCTATACTTATATAACCTGGTAGGTAAGCAGGTCTTGTCATGATTGTATAAGCAACACTGATTTACTTTGTCCGCCGAGTTTGCTGTGAGTCGAAACCAAAATCGTTCAGTATACTTAGAAATTGAGAAGAATGCACGGCTAGCCCGGCTAACCAGGCTGACTCGTGTCACGAAATTCTTTCCTTGGCCACAAAAAGAGATTTTAATCAACGTTAGGATTCGTTTACATCTAAACTAAATCGATTCTTCTTTGTACATTTAGTTTACGCGAGTTTCAAAACCACAGAGAGATCCTAATCAATCGCGTCAGCCCAGTTAACCGGGCTAGCCCGGCTCATGTAAACAGCCCCTAAGGGTTCCGGGTTTTTTTTATACACTGACTGTATAGATCGTTTTCACTCACGTGATGGGCGGCCCCATTGGAGTGGTGAATTTTGGTACACCAATATGGCCGCCGTGACGTCAGATGAAAACGATCTATTCTTGTAGTGTGGTAAATCAGTATATATACTTAATAAATGGTGTTTCTTCAAAATCTTAGCAACTAATGATCTAGGTGGGTATTGTCCCAGCAAAAAATAAGAAGCAAAGCCATAAGTTTAAATATAATTTAACAGAAATCTAACGTTTGGTTGCTTCTAGCAACATCTTCAGTGAATAAATAATTAACTGCATAATGAATCATTAATTATTTACTTTTTAAAGTAGTGAAGATGTTGCGATATCCAGCTTTAATCAGGTGATTGAATAAACTATTGTAATTGGCTGATTATCTCCAGAATTATTAATGAGTTTAAGATATACTGTATATTGTTCAACGTGTTAGTTACACTAAACCCACGAACTAAGCAAGACCTGACGCTCTTTTGTGAAAACGAAGTATTGCTTGGATTACGTGTAATTGTCTGTTGGCCAAGAAATTTACAGCATTTTACAAACTATAAAGTAAGCAAGTGCATAATTACCACGTTTCGACCGACGAAAACTATAGTTTATAACTAGATGACTTTTCTGGCACAATCTACATATGAATTTATTAACATATACTGCATCTTTTCAAATTTTGTTTTCTAGTCTGTAAGTTTATAGATCAAGAATGACGTCGAAGCCGACACCTGACTTCATGCGAGATAATGCAAATCAAACAACTGAAAAAGCTCGCACCACAAAGGGAGATGCGCTTCCGATGGAGACGAAAGACCAAAGCAAGTTCACAACTACAAAAGAAGAATTTACAGATGTGAAGAACAAGAAAAAACTGAGAAACCATTTGTAACGACGGTGAAATCTGGCGAAAACGAAAGTTGCAGAAACCGTTCCAAACGGTAGTTTTATTAGTGGTTCTCTTATACACTTTCAAAAAATCATAATTACTTAAAATTAAATCTATAATTATATATATATGCACGCAACACTGCTGAAATTCTTTACAATCCACAATACTTTGTTATATATAACATGTACTTTGTCTTAGTGTTAGGGTTAGTTACTCATATTTTTGCTTGTCTCATCAGTTTTGAAATCTATTAGGTTGAGGTTCAAGGCTTAATTGATATGTTACTCTTATGTCAACTATAACGGCATATTGTTTTCTTGCCTACATGTCTTATCAGCTTTTAGTGAATTTAATATAGTTGTCTTTGCTTACTGTATTCGTTTTATACTGCATTTGATTATTGTATTTATTTTTTATCTTATATATGTCATCCAATAATTCCTATACGTATATAATTCAGTCAAAATAGTTTATGATGCCACAATCTTAAAAGATACGAACTAATCCGCCTTTGTGGCACTTTGTATTAGTCGCTAGGTCAGTCTTAGTTCAAACTACATCAATCTGTTTAAAGTTTAATAAAGTTTCGTAAAGTATATTCTGTTGTTTGTGTCGTGGTATAAGCGTCCTTGGTATACCAGTAATAGAATCTCTCTCTTGGTTCGCGAGAACTGTATTTGATTAGAAGGCCCAATCGTAACAAGTCAATAACATTAATAAGTAACTAAAGTAGATTTATATAGGTGTGTAGAAATGTTAAATTTTTTGCCCTTGTCCTTCTTTGAATTTTCTTCATCAACAGTCTTATCGCCGGCGAAGATGAAAGGAACGGATGAGCAACGAAAAATTAAGTTGGGGGGACGAAAATCACTTCATTGGAAGATTGAAAAGCTAAAATTAGAGATCGAGGAATTGAAAGATAAAATCGAAAAACTAGAGGAAACTATATAAGAAAATGATTTGTTTGCCACAAGCAACTGGCTGTTCGAGCGGATACGCCGCCATGTTTGTATTGCCTTAGACAGAAAAGGTTGGGTTGTTTGGCTGTACATGAATCAATACATAAAGACAAAGACAAATATTATAGAACGGGAGAAACATCAGGAGTCGAAGAAGCGTTGGTTAAATCTTCCGATGTGGTACAATTGTCTAAAAGCCACAAAAAAGCTGAGAGAAGTAGGAAATCATGAAGCTCGTCCTGCAGGTTAACCTCCTTAGCTCCTTCCTGACCAAATCAGTTTTCTGGGACTGACGCAGACTTTAGCATTTTACTCTGACTATAACGCCAGACGATTTTACTTGTCAAGGGGAGCTGCCAGTCACCAAGCAGTTGATAACAATTGAAAAACTATCTTATGAACTCCTTCTTTACTGAATCAGTATTCTGAAACTGAAGCAGACTTTCGCATTTTACTCTGGCTGAGAGAAGTAAGAAATTATGAAGCTCGTCCACAGGTTAATCTGGTAGGTAAGCAAGTCTGTGTCATGCATGCCATTATTCATAAACAAAGCTCATTTACTTTGTGGTTAACCAAGTTTGTTGTGTGTCGAAACCCAAACTGTTCTTCTTAGAAATTGAGAAGAATGTGAGCAGAGGCTGGATTTGTATATGATCATCATTTAACCCAGTTAATCTACGAAATGCGGATTGATTTGGACAACAACACTAGAGCATTTCTTTTGAAGTGTGGTAAATCCGGCGTTATTTGTAGTAAAGCATGCAGTTTTTTCTTTCACTTAAACAAGCATTTTCAGTCCTTTACTTATATAATCTGGTAGATTAACATGCAGGTCATGTCATGATTGTTTATAAACAACACTGATTTACTTTGTGGTTAACCGCCGAGTTTGTTGTGAGTCGAAACCATGACCGTTGGATGCAGACGCTGGATCTGTATATATAGTCTAATTATATGATCCTTATATTTCACCCAGTTAATGTGAAATGCAGACTGCATTAATTTCGATAACGTAACTTGTGTTGGGGCATTTCTTGTTGTAGTGTGGTAAATCAGCATATGTACTTAAATGGTGTTTCTTCAAAATCTGAACAACTAATGATTCATGCAGGCGAGTATTTTCCCAGCAAAAAATAAGAAGCAAAGCCATAAGTTTAAATATATACTGATTTAATAAAAACATAACATCTTTAGAGAATGAATAATTAACTGCATAATGAATCATTAATATTTTTTTTTAAAGTAGTGAAGATGTTGCGATATCCAGCTTTAATCAGGTGATTGAATGAACTATTGTAATTGGCTGATTATCTCCAGAATTATTGAGTTTAATATATACTGTATATTGATAATTGTTCAATGTGTTAGTTACACTAAACCCACGAACTAAGCAAGACCTGACGCTCTTTTGTGAAAACAAAGTATTGCTTGGATTAGGTGTAATTTTCTGTTGGCCAAGAAATTTACAGCATTTTACAAACAATAAAGTAAGCAAGTGCATGATCAGTCACGCGTTTCGACCGATGAAGACGATAGTCTGTGACTAGATGCCTTTCCTGCCACAATCTACATATGAATTTACTAACATATACTGCATCTTTTCAAATTTTGTTCTCTAGTCTGTAAGTTTACAGATCAAGAATAATGACGTCGAAACCGACACCTGATTTTATGCAAGATAATGCAAATCAAACAACCGAAAAAGCTCGCACCACAAAGGGAGATGCGCTTCCGATGGAGACGAAAGACCAAAGCAAGTTCACAACTACAAAAGAAGAGTTTACAGATGTGAAGAACAAGAAAAAACTGAGAAACCATTTGTAATGACGGTGAAATCGGGCGAAAGCGAAAGTTGCAGAAACCGTTCCAACACGTAGTTTTATTAGTGGTTCAGTTAAGAGAATCTCTCATACACTTTCAAAAAATCATAATTACTTAAAACTATAATTATATATATATGCACTCAACAATGCTGAAATTCTTTACAATCCACAATACTTTGTTATACGTAACATGTACTTTGTCTTAGATTTAGTTACTTTATTTTTGTTTGTCTCATTAGTTTTAAAATCTATTAAGTTCAAGGCTTAATTGATATGTCACTCTCTAGTAATGTCAACTAACTGCATACTGTATTCTTGCTTGCATGTATTATTAGCTTTTAGCGAATTTAGCGTTGTATTTGTTTTATACTGCATTTGATTACTGTATATTTAACGTTTATCTTATATATTTTTTTATATAGTTTGTGTCGTGGTATAAGCGTCCTTGGTATACCAGTAATAGAATCTCTCTCTTGGTTAACTGTATTTGATTAGAAGGCCCTATCGTAACAAGTCAATAACATTAATAAGTAACTAAAGTAGATTTATATAGGTGTGTAGAAATGTTAAATTTCTTGCCCTTGTCCTTCTTTGAATTTTGTTCATCAACAGTCTTATCGCCGGCGAAGATGAAAGGAACGGATGAGCAACGAAAAATTAAGTTGGGGGGACGAAAATCACTTCATTGGAAGATTGAAAAGTTAAATTAGAGATCGAGGAATTGAAAGATAAAATCGAAAAACTAGAGGAAACTATATAAGAAAATGATTTGTTTGCCACAAGCAACTGGCTGTTCGAGCGGATACGCCGCCATGTTTGTATTGCCTTAGACAGAAAAGGTTGGGTTGTTTGGCTGTTACAAGCATGTACATGAATCAATACATAAAGACAAAGACAAATATTATAGAACGGGAGAAACATCAGGAGTCGAAGAAGCGTTGGTTAAATCTTCCGATGTGGTACAATTGTCTAAAAGCCACAAAAAAGCTAAGAGAAGTAGGAAATCATGAAGCTCGTCCTGCAGGTTAACCTCCTTAACTCCTTCCTGACCAAATCAGTTTTCTGGGACTGACGCAGACTTTAGCATTTTACTCTGACTAACGCCAGACGATTTTACTTGTCAAGGGGAGAGCTGCCAGTCACCAAGCAGTTGATAACAATTGAAAAACTATCTTATGAACTCCTTCTTTACTGAATCAGTATTCTGAAACTGAAGCAGACTTTCGCATTTTACTCTGGCTGAGAGAAGTAAGAAATTATGAAGCTCGTCCACAGGTTAATCTGGTAGGTAAGCAAGTCTGTGTCATGCATGATTATCCATAAACAAAGCTCATTTACTTTGTGGTTAACCAAGTTTGTTGTGTGTCGAAACCCAAACTGTTCTTCTTAGAAATTGAGAAGAGTGTGAGCAGAGGCTGGATTTGTATATGATCATCATTTAACCCAGTTAAACTACGAAATGCGGATTGATTTGGACAACAACACTAGAGCATTTCTTTTGAAGTGTGGTAAATCTGGCGTTATTTGTAGTAAAGCATGCAGTTTTTTCTTTCACTTAAACAAGCATTTTCAGTCCTATACTTATATAATCTGGTAAATTAACATGCAGGTCATGTCATGATTGTTTATAAACAACACTGATTTACTTTGTGGTTAACCGCCGAGTTTGTTGTGAGTCGAAACCATGACCGTTCAGTATACTTAGAAATTGAGAAGAATGTGGATGCAGACGCTGGATCTGTATATAGTCTAATTATATGATCCTTATATTTCACCCAGTTAATGTGAAATGCAGACTGCATTAATTTCGATAACGTAACTTGTGTTGGGCCATTTCTTGTTGTAGTGTGGTAAATCAGCATATGTACTTAAGGTGGCTCCACACAGTTTCTTGAAAAATGGGAAATACAAGTTTGAGAGTCGAAAACTCGTAATAAAACAATTCGAAAAAAGAATAAAACTAAATGTTATGTATAGTTAAACAGTCTGACAATCAAAAACTGCTACCAAATAAATAGCAACAGTTGTTGCTATGGCAACAATGACGTTTCAAAATGGCTGCGAAATGGCTACCCTTCAAACTAATTTAATTCTGAAAAAACTTTGGTGACCCTAGCTGTAGAACGAAATTTTAAAAAAATTAACAAACATGATTTTTCCGGAAAAAAAATTATTCGTTCTACAGAATTTTTTTAGAATCGGCCTATTGATTACTCATACTTCAAGAAAAGTTTTAATGGCAAAAAATTGGCGTCACCAATTTTTTTTTCGAATTAAATTAGTTTGAAGGGTAATTGGCAGCCATTTTGAAACATCATTGTTGCCACAGCAGGTAACAGTTTTTGATGTCAAACTGTTTAATTATGCATAACATTTAGTTTTATTCTTTTTCGGAATTGTTTATGTACGTGTTTTGGACTCTCAAACTTGTATTTTCCATTTTTAAGAAACTGTATGGAACCACCTTAAATCGGTGTTTCTTCAAAAGCTGAACAACTAATGATCCATGTAGGCGAGTATTTTCCCAGCAAAAAATAAGAAGCAAAGCCATAAGTTTAAATATATATACTGATTTAATAAAAATATAACGTTTGGTCGCTTCTAGCAACAGCTTCAGAGAATGAATAATTAACTGCGTAATGAATTATTAATTATTTATTTTTTAAAGAAGTGAAGAAGTTGCGATATCCAGCTTTAATCAGGCGATTGAATGAACTATTGTAATTGGCTGATTATCTCCAGAATTATTGAGTTTAAGATATACTGTATATTGATAATTGTTCAACGTGTTAGTTACACTAAACCTACGAACTAAGCAAGACCTGACGCTCTTGTGAAAACGAAGTATTGCTTGGATCGATTAGGTGTAATTGTCTGTTGGCCAACAAATTTACAGCATTTTACAAACTATAAAGTAAGCAAGTGCATAATTCTCACGTTTCGACCGACGAAACCTATAGTCTATGACTAGATGCCTTTTCTGGCACAATCTATTGTTATTCTTGTTGCTTATGTCTCGTCTGTCTGTGGGAAGGGCCTACCCCCTGACCATTACCCCCTGTTTGTTTCTACGGCTTGCACCCCCCGGATAGTTCAAGAACTGATCTGGCCATGCATATGAATTTAGTCTGTAAGTTTATAGATCTAGTCTGTAAGTTTATAGATCAAGAATGACGTCGAAGCCGACACCTGATTTTATGCGAGATAATGCAAAACAAACAACTGAAAAAGCTCACACCACAAAGGGAGATGCGCTTCCGATGGAGACGAAAGACCAAAGCAAGTTGACAACTAAAAAAGAAGAATTTACAGATGTGAAGAACAAGAAAAAGCTGAGAAACCATTTGTAACGACGGTGAAATCTGGCGAAAACGAAAGTTGCAGAAACCGTTTCAACCGAGGGGTGTATCACTCCAGAAAATGTACGAGATTTTTGGATTTTCAAAATCCCGTGGGATTTTTTTGGGATTTGGGGGGAATTTTTGAGATTTTTTTTGGGATTTTTTAGAAATTTTTTTGCGAATTTTGGTGATTTTCTGAGATTTTAAAGGTGTACGAGATTTTTTGGAGTGATACACCCCTCGGTTTCAACCGGTAGTTTTTATAGTAATTACTTAAAATTAACTGTACTGTTTTCTTCCTTGCATGTTTTATCAGCAAGCTACGAACTAATCCGCCTTTGTGCAATGTGGCACTTTGTATTAGTCGCTAGGTCAGTTCAAACTACATCAATCTGTTTAAAGTTTAACAAAGTTTCGTAAAGTCGGTATATTCTGTTGTTTGTGTCGTGGTATAAGCGTCCTTGGTATGAATAAAATATATCTCTTGCTTCGCGAGAACTGTATTTGATGTTTTTTATTAGAATTAGGTCCTCGTAAGAAGTTAATTACATTAAATAAAAAGTATATATCATATAGTTGTGTAGAAATGTCAAATTTCTTGCCTGTGTCCTTCTTTGAATTTTGTTCAGCAACAGTCTTATCGTCGGCGACATGGATACGATGCGCCAGCAAATTGAAAAGAAGATGAAAGAAACGGATGAGCAACGAAAAATTAAGCTGGGGGGACGAAAATCACTTCATTCGTGGTTTGAAAAGCTAGAATTGGAGATCGAGGAACTGAAAGATAAAATCGAAAAACTAGAGGAAACTATATAAGAAAATGATTTGTTTGCCACAAGCAACGTGGCTGCCGAGCTGATACGCCGCCATGTTTGTATTGCCTTAGACAGAAAAGGTTGGGTTGTTTGGCTTAAAGCCCCTGTCACATCTTTGCGATTTTTTGTACGAATGTACAAGAATAGCCACGAATACAAATTTCGACGATTGAACACGATTTTTCGAAGAAATCGCCCTGAATCGGCTTCTCTCGCAATCTACTAAGATGTTGCAAGCCGATTCAGTACGAATCGATACGACCTTGTACGGTGCTCGCACGACACCAATACGAACTAGTACGATGTAGTAAGATGATGCAATACCTAGCAAGAATTGCATCATTAACCGACCGGCACCGATTTCATTTCGCTTTTGAACTTCGTACTGTTCACATCAATTTTAGTGATCAACTTCATCTCAGTAGATCAGCTTTATCAGCTCATGGAGCAACTTCAACATGGTCAAAACGAAAAAGGGAAGCGGTGGCAGAAAAGCGAGGCCCCCAGCCAAAGCCATGCAGCCAGGAACTGGAAAGTCAGCTCACGGAACAAGCCAGAGCCCAGGAAGAGAAGGAGAAAAACCAGATATCCGGTGTTGAGGTTGGCGAGCAGGATGACGGTCAGCCTGCTGTGGTCGCGTCGGCCTGGACTGTGGCCCAGCCAGAAAACCAGTCATACAGTGAAAAGAAGAAAGGGAAGAAGGGTAGGAGCCTGGCCGAGTGGATCCAGGAACACCCAGAGTTCTACGATAAGACGAACAAGGGCAACAAGTATACAGAGAAGAAGAGCTCTGGAAGGAGAAGGGGAAACAGCTGGGTGTGGATGGTGAATGTTGCTTTTCACTACAACATAGTGATATTTCTCTATTGTCAAACCGTTTTGGAACATATTTTCATATTTCATCGGTTACTGTTTCTTCTTATAATTTGCAGCTGATTTAGTGAAGATATGGTACATGTCAATGAGGACAAGGTACGGAAAGCTAATGGAGGAGGGAACCAAGTCTGGGTCATCAAGGAGGAAGGAACACCAAACATCCAGGGACAAGTGGATCCTCCAGAGGTTCGCCTTTCTGGAAGGCCATATCGTCAGAGACCAGGCAAGCAGGGGTGGTGCGAGTGTAAGTAATCATTTTATATTTTTGATATTCTTGATACTTTTAATAATTTTATATCTTCACAGCCAATATTCTATTTCAGATGTTATTATTAAATGCAAAATATTAACATGTATGTACTTTTCATATTTACAGGTGAAGGAGAAGATTGCCAAGCTCCAGCCCCAGTCCAAGCTGCAGCAGCCAGGCCAGTGATGAGGAGGTTGACGATGAGGACAGGGCAGGCTCACCCATGTCACTCCAGTCTACCCCTGGAGACCCCCCTGGAGAGCCAGGAACCTCCACTGGCGGTGACACCAACCAACCTGTGGGGAAGAGGAGGAAGAAGGTTGGTACGAAGGAGTCGAAGGAGAAGCTGGCCCTCTTGCAGAAACTGACAGAGAGTTGATGCGTCGAGAAAGCTACAGACGGAGATGGCTCAACATCTCGGTCCACAGCAGTGCCAGTGGTTCCACCTAACACCAGGACACAATGGGGTGCATGGATCACATCGTGCCTCCACGAGATCCATGAGCGTGTAAGTAATCATTTTTTTTATATTTTCTTGATATTGTTGATATTTATATAATTTTCAATTTCAGTTCCCAATTCAATTTTACATGCAAACTATTTAAATGTATGTCCTTTTTATATTTACAGTTGTGGGATGATTTCCATGCCCAGTCGTTCCAGCTGGTTACCCAGTACACCCGGCATTCCAAGCAGTTGAGGGATCAGGAGAGACAAGAACAGCAGCAGCAGCAGTTTGGCCAACAGCCGTTTGCCCAGCAGTTTGGTGTCCAGCCGCAGAACTTTGATGTCCGTTAGCAACAGTTTGGTGGCCAGCAGCAGGTTTCCACATACCAGCATGCAGCTGCAGCCCATTATGTCTGCAGCCAAAACCCAGGTGACATTCTCTAATATGGTGCCAACTTTTGGAACTCCAATGTAAAGTTCACTGATTACTGACGATTGAAAAGAAATCAATTTCGATATAGTAAAGTTTAAACTGCACTAAGCCCCTTTAAATGAAAAATTTTTTAAAGTTACCTGATCCCCATGTTGGATATCACAATATATGTAATAATTAGTTTTATTGAAATTTAAAGCCCCTTACGTCTCCAACAGTTAAAGTGCTCATATTGAAGTGACATCTAGTGTGAATATTAATATTAATAATAATAATAATAATAAGGGAAGTGGCCTTTAAACATTATTTCCATAGCACATTTTCATGAATAGGGGAATTTAAAGTTTATTAAAAATAATAGAAATAGGGTAAATTTTACTTTAATGGCAAAGTTAGTTAATTTTACACCATCAGAGGAAAGTGAGAACTTTCTTGGATTATGTGGATCACCCTTACAAGGGCCGTTTTTTTGTAAATTTATTATTACCCATTTGCCCATTTCGCACCATCTGGTTCTGCCATGGTACTCCACCAGCTATAGAGTTGTAGTAGTGCTTCAGGTACAGTCGTTGTACCTTGGATCTCCTGGTTGCAAAATGGCCACGCCTAGCTTCGTGCATGTCATCCAGGTTAGCACCGTTCCTCCAAGTGCCTGGGATGATGTTGTGGTAGGCATCTTCCTGGTCCACGAGAGCATTCTGGTCAGCTGGGTACCTCATCCTCATGAGGTTATGAAGGCAGATACAGGCTAGGATAATGCTAGTAACTGTATCTGGTTCTTGTTTGAGGGTGGTCAACAGACATCCAAACCTGTTGGCCAGGATCCCAAAGGCATTCTCTACTATACGTCTGGCCCTGGACAGTCCGTAGTTGAAGATCCTCTCTTCTCTGTGCATGTTGCGTTTGGAGAACGGCGGCCCATTAGCCAGGACCTCAGAGCGAAGGCATCATCTCCAACGATGAAGTAGGGCATGGGTCTGTCATCTTTAGGGAGAGGGGCAGGATCTAGGAAGCCAATGCTACCATCTTCAATGGTCTCTTTCAGTTCCGACCTGTTCCAGATTTGAGCATCAGATGCAGAACCTGGGGTACCAACATCAACCCAGAGGAACTTGTAGTTAGCGTCCACCAATCCGAGCAAGACAATGGAGTGGTACTTCTTGTAGTTGTAGTAGAGAGAGCCACCACCTGGAGGACACCTGCATGCAATGTGCTTGCCATCTAATGCACCAAGGCAGTGGTGAAACTGCCACCTGGTCCCAAACTGCTCAGCTATCTGCTGCCACTCTTCTGGTGTAGTTGGACACGAGATGACTTCATTGGCATATTCCGTAATGATGGCTTCACACACTTCACGAACAAGGAGGGAGATGGTGTTATGGGCCAATCTGAAGCCATACATCAAGGACTTGCAACTGTCTCCTGTTGCCAGATGCCTCAGGGTTATGGCAAGCTTCAACTCAGGGCAAAGTGCCGGCCTGAAGAATGGTTTCTGCTTCACTATCCTCGCACCCAATCTGCATGGTAATCAGCTCTCGGAACACGGCTGGCGGCACCCTCACGAAGTTCTTGAAAGAACACGGATCATCCTGCAGTTCTGCCATCCGTACTGATGGTAATCAGCTCTCGGAACATGGCTGGCGGCACCCTCACGAAGTTCTTGAAAGAACACGGATCATCCTGCAGTTCTGCCATCCGTACTGACCAAAAACTGCATGAAGCAGAGTTTCGTATTTTACTCTGGTCAACGCCAGACAATTTTCAAATTGACTTGTCAAGGGGAGATCTCCCAGTCGCTAAAGGGTGAAGCCAAAGACGATACTAAAGAAAACCACCCTTCCAAATGAAAAAGAATGTTTGGATATTATTAGAATAGTGGAAACACTAAACAGTGTATGATGCTGTTAGGTTGCCTTGCTTGCAACTTGCAGGAACTGTCAAAGCTGGCACTGCAGCAGTGCAGCAACACAATGGGAGAACCTGAAAAATAAGAAAGAGTGGCCGGAGTACTGACCACAACAAAGGCAAAGCACTTATAGAAATGTAGCCAGACGGTGGATGTGTGTATGATCCTCATTTCACCCAGTTAATCTGCGAAATGCGGACTGCGTTGATTTAGACAACATGACTAGAGCATTTCGTTTTGAATTGTGATAAATCAGTATTATTTGTTAAGTTGGTGAAGTTATTTCTTTCACAATTAAATAACAAGCATTTTCAGTCATATAACTAAATAATCTGGTAGTTATATAGGTAGGTAGGTGGGTACAATCGTGGAATAATTACATTGGGACACAGCGTATGTCAAGTGACTTCTGTGCGCACGCGGTTTATCTTTAAAATGTGCCCTCCCCTTCCCCCTCCGATCAAGGTTGCGACCGAAACCAATATATATCTTTGCAATTATGAAATGAAATCATTTGAAACATTGCATGCACACACACGTACAACATTAGTTTCCAGTGATTTTGTTTAATAATTGCAAAGATATATAACATTTTTCAATATGTCATTATGCACGTGTGACGTCAAGGGGTTAAATTCTCTCTCCTCCACAGAGGCGAGGGCGTGCGAGCGAGGGAGAAAACGCGCGAGGAATGATGGGAAGTTACGATAGCCCGCGCGCCTGCGACAATTGCCTGCAACTAACCAGAATAGAAGCCTCTGCGGAGGAGAGGGTTAAATTTGCATATAATACACAATATCTTAAGAACGAAGTGAGATATGGAAGAGCTGTAAATTAATATTCTTAATTATATTTTAAAAGCTTTTTCAAATAATTGTTGCTTCTAGGCACTTTAAATACGTTAGCATTGAGCTTTTGCTGTCACGTTTCGGCTTTTCTAGACATTATAAAAACTACAGAATAGAGTTCTAAAGATAAAGCTATAATAACTTAGCTTTAAAATAGTTAAAAAATACGAATGCGCCAAAAGATCAAGATAGACCAATCCTTAATTAAGAAAGAACCAATCGACCAATTAGATGTTATTAAAAACAATGACAATTCCTTTTTGTGAAGATATCGTCCTACTATCAACTGTCGACTGCGATGTCATGCATGGTTGATACCTGCGCAATGCGCGAAGTGCATAACCATGAGGTGATGAAACGGGCTTGCATGGTAAATGCATACAAACTTCACTGCATGAATATTGAATAATCCACCCAGCACTAGAATACCGTTTGCCAAATACATAATTGCTCGAATTGCCAAAGCTTTGCCTCCTAGTTTGATAGATGTTCCCACTCCATCAGCAGCAAGTGAACCTGATCACTTTCCAACTGGCAATAAATCTAAACGTACTCGACGATGCCTTCAATGTTTAAGCAAGACTGGACTTGACGGAAAGCCAAGAAGAGAGACTTCTTTGGGAATTATTCCTTATATTTTTTGAATTTGCACATGTGGTTGCAATTCTCGATAATTTTCTGAAAATAACCATACCTATCACATTGTATATTAAGTTTATGTGAAACTTATATTATAGACATTACTTGGCATCATTTGAAAGAGCAGAACCTGAACTATGCAATGGTGTGTAATATGACTAGTTTATGTGTACCTACTTTGAATTCGCGATTTGTGAAAATCACCAAAAGCTAGTCACTGATGATTGGGGGAACTTAAAGCTCCTACTCAATAGTCTTCAAAGTGTTAAACATGCAGAAAGCTGAACTATAAACTGACACTCCAACAACCGTAGTTTTTATATATCATCAATAATAACTTTATTAATGCAACACAATACTGCACGTACGTTTCGGGGCACTGACCCATCTTCAAATTTCCGAATGCATATCAAAATTCGAGTTGTTTTATAAACCAACTGCACAAATCCTACAATGCACATCATACATGCACAGCGTGCAACCCCACTCCCCCGAATATCTTTGGTGATAAAATATGTAATAAGTAACAATACGTGGATAGTACCATCACAAAAGAGATATGGTAAAGACAAATGTAAAGTACCATCACAAGAGAGATACGGTAAAGACCAAATGGTAAAACCCAAAGCGGTATATGTGGAGCGCATCTTTTAAAGTAGCCTGGTACCCTGGCCCAATTTCAAAAGAAATATGGGCCAGGTAACCACTAAAGACTTCTGCTTTCCTATTGGTTGAAATTTCGCGCGTTTTTAGTGGCTATGAGTAAAACTGCAATCGTCATAAGTGGATTTAGCCCTGATGACGCGAGAATGAGATTAGTGGTTACCTGGCCCATATTCTTTGATTGGGCCAGGGTACCAGGCTACTTTTAAAAGTGCTGTCCAGTCCCTTCTGCGCATCATCCGCCATCTTTGTTTTGAGCGCCCTCAAACGTTTCTCTATGACGAAGGGCCTTCAATTCACTCGAAACGTTAGTATAATCTACGTTCAATAATTTCGGCAGTACTCAACCTTACTATATTTCAATTTACAATTGACTAAACGTATCGTTTTTGGAGCTTGATAAAACACTGCTGTCCATGTTTTTTAAAACACTTCCAAAACTCATTAATAATTCATGAGGAAAACACAAAAGAAAATCATGACCGTATCGTGTCTTTATATGTGATAAAACACTCCTGCTCGGTTATTAACTACTACTTAAAAAGTGCCTATGAAACGAAAATGAAGTCTGTCTTATTTGAAACAACACAACACAGTAACATCTTTTGCAGTTTTTCGTTTCCTTGTTATCTTTCCTATTATCAAACATATATAGTCACTTGAAAATCTACATGTTTAGTGTTATTGAAGAAACACATGCAATGCACCCACACGGTTCCTTCGAATTAATTTGGTTTAATAATATAGAAAAGATATATGACCTTCTCTGTTTAATTCGCATATCAAACAAACTAAAATATCTCAACATGCAACGAAACAAGGAAATGAGAAACTGCAAAAGATGTTAAATAAAACAGAATAAATTTTCGTTTCATAGGCACTTTAAATGCACTAAGTACGGTGCTTAGATTGTTATTACTGTCATTTTGTGGTTAGTCTTTCGGCACTTTTAAAGGGGAAGAGCAACAAAAATTACAAGTACACATTTTTAAATTTCTGATTAACAAACTGTCTTGCGATGGTAATCCAAGTAAACAAAACAACTCTTGTGCCAAACAACATCACTAATTTCGACAAAAGACAATCTTGCCGCTCGCCATCTTGTTGTAAGACCTTGCCTAATTAACTGACGTCATAAGCTGGGTAAACATAATGAAACTTATTCTTCTGGCAATCTGGCAGGTGAATTTCTGTGGTATGTTTTTAAAGAGTTGTGGTTTAATCAAAACGGAAAATCATCTACAAAAAATGTGTTTCAGACTTATATATGTGAAAGTATGGCTAACTAAAGTTTTCGCTTTACTCAGCTTGTGACGTCACATGTATATAAAAAATGTATCGAAGATGGCAGATACTGATTCAGATTAACAACTTTAAAAGTGCAATTAAGCTGTTTTATTGGAATACTTTGGATCTAAATAACACACTAGATTGTATCTTCATGTCATTGTTTGCTTTTGAAATTTTTTGTTTTTGTTGCCCATGCCCTTTAACCTCATATTGCGAGCATTGACGTCTTTCAAGCGAAGATTAAGCCCTAATCAAACGAGAACGCAAGTCATCGCAAGTTAGCTTACGATAACTTGCGATGGCCACCAGTCAAACGTCAGCACAAGTCGTCGCAAGTTCTGCACTTCCGCTAGTTCCAACGCCTTTTCGCTAGTTCTCATGGTAGTTTCTATGGTGACGGAGCACGAAAGACTTGCATCGACTTGCGTTTTGTGTTCAAACGTTTCGCAAGCTCTCGCAAGTTGAAGAAAACTTGCGATGAAATTTGAACAAGCTCAAGTTAGTCGCAAAGCTAACGCAAGTCACCGCAAGCTGGCCGTCAAACGAGACACAAGCAAGCACAAGTTAAAACTTGCGATGACTTGCGTTCTCGTTCGATTAGGGCTTTAAAAAAAGGATTTCCATGATGGTTAGTTTGATAACTTAAAGTCTAAGATTTGAAAGAGAGATTAATTTAAGACAGTGTTTTGTATTAAAATATGTCCTATTAAAATCCTATCGCAGACTACCCTCTTCAAGTGTAGGATCGACTTTTGATCTTTGACATTTTACAACCAGATCTTCATAAGTGCGGTTTCCAAGTAAACAAACCAATATAACAGTCATGTTATCACAGCCCAGGCCACCCATATCACAGTCTGGAGCCAAGCAGCGGGTAAGTAATTCCTCGCAAATCTAAAATTAACCAAATTTTGACTAATACTTTGAAAGTTTTCATGGCGATAATGTAATATAGATACGTTTTGTGGAAACACCACGTAAAACATTTATTTATTAAGCTTTCGGCCTGTTGACTCAGAGCTGTTATTGCTCTGATGAAGGCCTGAGTCAACAGGCCGAAAGCTTAGGAAACAAATATTTTACGTGGTGTTTCCACAACGCTTATCTATATAAACCAAGTTTTAATATTTCAGTTGCCTTTGGTCAACGTGGCTTGCTAATAAGCCAGTTACTGCCAGAAATGAGGGACAGTCAGCGCAATGCATCGCGGGCGCATAAATTAACCAAATTCTACGCCTGGAATAGGAATATCAGACATCTTAAAAGAACTTAGAACCTAAAATAAACCAAAAGAACTTAGAATAATATAAATTTAAATCAATTAAACAATGTGGCAAAGATTTCTTGAATGTATAATCTTTTAATGAAGTGAAGTGAACACAATATTTTATAACTTGACAAGTGCAAAAGTACACCAAAATATATTGAATTTGGAGGGATTTTTTTGTATTTTGGAGCCCTTCGTACCTCATTAAGTTAGTCAGCGGCTGTACGTATAAATGGTTTCAAAATGGTTGAGAAGAAGGCACTGAAACGCTCGTAATTTGGGAGGATTTCGCACTTTGTCTTCTCTGGCATGCTTGCATTGGTAACAGGATCAGCTTACAGTTTTCATAAAAAACAGACTATTTTAAATGTATTTGGCGGAGCGAATACAAGCTAAGATGTCTCTAAATCAACACAAAATGAAGAATCAAACATCGTACAAGAAATGTGGACGTGTGCATTTCGTCGCCGAACACTTCGAACAACACTACACTGGCCTGAACTTAGCATATAATGGGGATTTTGCTGTACTTAATAGGAGTTTACGTTGCGAGATAATATTGTAAAATTGACTTACTCGGGCGGAGTATTGGCAAATCGTGACGAATCAAGAGTTTACAAGACCACTCATTGAGGTATTTTATAGATTTGTAGACGTGTGCACTTTGCAAATTCTATTTTGTTTCAGTTTGCGCATCTCATTTGTATGTTTTTAGTGTTAAAGCTTAATATTTCCGCCATCTTGAATTCGCAAAATTGGTTACTTGTGCGCATAACTGGCAGCCATACTGTCCGTCCCTAATTTCTGGCCATGACTAATCTCGACTGCGCACCAAAATCCGCATTCTGCGTCGGGATAAAACTTATTTCAATCCCTAAGGTTAAGGCTGCAGGATTCATTTTCATGTAATATATGAACAACGAGAGCGAGTGTTTCACCGGGGTATCCAAACACGAGAAAACAATGTATGAAAACATGAGCGTGTAGCGCGAGTGTTTTTGTTAATTGTTTTCGAGTGTTTGGATACCCCGGTGGGACACGAGCTCGAGTTGTTCATATGACTTCTCAAATGAGTCCGAACTGGAGAAAGTTCTCTCGAGAAAAGTGTATGTACTGGTTGTGGTATTAATCTTGAGAAGTGTGTATTTAGTGGATGTAATATTACATTTGTTGTAGACGACAAGAAGTGAATCAATAAATAACAGCAATTTTGAGTGTGAATTTTTGTTGGGATGACTATGATTTTGCATGCGTAATTAAGATATTTGAGGAAGATCACTAGTGACTTTCATCAAATATCTTAATTACGCATGCAGAAAAAATCTATTGAATTACTTTGTAGTTGAAGGTGTTTCACTGGGATATCCAAATGTCATCTCGTGATCAAATGGGCCTTTATTATTGGTTAATTAGCTCATGAATTATTCATGAATTTGAGAATTTTATTTACACTTCTGAATTCCTTATACTGAACTTCTCAGCCTAAAGTTAGAAATTGAAATCAGTTTTATCCCGCCGCAGAACGCGTGATTTTGATGCGCAGTGGACATTACGAACTGGCTTACTAAATTAGTCCTAACGGTATTTCATTAAAACAACAACAAAACTGTGTCTTAAACATTCCAAGTGATTCAGACCATGTCCGCACTAATCCGTTTTCAAACGAAAACGGAGACCTCGTATCGAAAACGTATCAAAAGTTTTCCGTCCACACTATCGTTTTCGAATCGTTTTTGCCATCCACATGAAAACGCCGAAACGACCCTGAACAAAGGCCGTGGGTGACTGGAACCCAGATCACATGATCGTCGTGACGTCAGCGTTTTCGAAAAGCTTCGTTTTCGCCGTCCACACAGTGCAGAAAAACGGCGTCTTCGAATGTCTCCACACTGGAGTGCGTTTTCGAAACGCTCCGTTTTCGTTCACCGAAGACGCCGGATTAGTGTGGACGAAAGGCATAACCCTATCAAAAAATCTCCGTTTTCGTTTGAAAACAGATTAGTGTGGACATGGCTTCAATCACATGCATGATGAACAATGTGCAAATAAATGCGTAAAGCTGGCGCGCGGAAAGGGAACGAGAATGAGGCTGGCTCAACTCCAATTTCGTTCCCACTCGGTTTCTCAACCTCATGCCCAATCTCGTACCCAGCGCCTGCGATCCTTTTGGCTACTACCAAGAATCAGAGGCTCTGGGAAACTCCGATGAAACTCGTCATCTGATTGGTTAGTTTAAAAACAGTAAAATTCCAAATAGTGTGCACGTTGCTAACTTGTTTAATCGATTTCTCGACGTTCTGTAACACATAATTATACACGACAGACCCAAAATATAATTGAACACATGAAATAATTCAAAACAGCAAAAATCCCGACAATTTACAAGTTAAAACTATTATTATTGTCGCTTCGTCGCCAAACAAACATCCATCGTCTGACTGGTCTCGTAATTCTTCGCAGTTTCGTCTCAGAACTTTAAAATTATATTAGAGAATACAAGGTCGATGTAGTTTAGCCAAAATTCCTGGCAAAAAGTACAATTTCTTACCTGAGCGGCTGAGCCGATTACTGCCGAGTGCTGACGGCGACGTGGACATTTAAAACACACTCGTCAAATCGTCTGGTTGACGATTTTGAGAAAAGCGAAGAAAGGCCATTTGTATCGATTGTATTGTCGAGAGCTTTGTAAAACATGTTGGGCCTTTTTATCGGTGAACAAATATTTTTCCTGGTCTTCGAACAAGCGAACGATCGTCGATGATTGTAACAAATTATAGGGAACTGGGAACCAGAGGACTGGGAACAAAAACCCAATTTTGGGGTCTTTTTCATCGGAGTTTCCCAGAGCCTCCGTTCCTTGGTAATGACCGAAAGGATCGCAGGCTCTGGGTACGAGATTGCCTCATGCCTTGTACTTTTACGCTCGGTCAACTTTGCTTACCATATCTGGTTTCATTCCCTGAGCTATTCTACAGCGAACGAAATCAACGACTTCTTGATTCGATAACACATCCCATATGCCTAGCAATGAAAACAAACAAGGATAGTTTTAGCAATGTCTAGTCAGATAATTACAAATAATGATATATTTGAGAGTGTAAAAAAGTAGAGTGTCCATTCACAAGTGTACATACACAGTGTTTTGGACAGAGCGTAAAATTCATAAGATTAAAAAGGTTTTGCTCGAAACATCACTATTTTGTTGCATCTCGGCAGTTTACCGTCTTTTCAATTTGTTATTTAACAATTATTCGCCAAAGGCGAGGTAAATAGCGGTGAATAATTATTATTCACTGATATTCACTGAGCCTGAGGCGAATAATTGTTTTAGTATAAATACACAATTTCGTACTTTTAGGAACAATATTTTCTTTAAAATTGTTAATTTCCTCGTCTGTAGCATTGGCAAATTGGCTGGCGGCCATTTTGAATAAACGCTGTAAGTGGTTATAGAGACTTAGTTCGAAGTAGCTCGACCAATCAGCGCGCGCGATAATCACCTGCGTATTTATACTAAAATGATATATTTGTCGCTACCTCCCCCAAGGAAAATTTAGCAATTTTTTACGATTTCTTCAATTACACAAGATTTTAGCGAACTGAATAATAACGTGTAATGGTGAACAGGTATAGAATTTTAAAATTCACTACAAAATATATCAACAACAAGTTTGAGTGTTTCATCAGGGGATCCAAACACGAGAAAACATGATGAAGCACGAGGCCGAAGGATGTGTGGTTTTTGACAGGATTGATCCTGACCAACTTGGGGAAATTCCGAAGTCCTCCACCGCGCAAGCCCTCATTTCTATGATACATCATTGGGCTCAAGCCACGTATGCTACCGGTGCTGGGGTGAGAGTTGTCCTATTCGACTACAAAAAGGCATTTGACCTTATCGACCATCATATGTTAGTACGTAAGCTTCTTAGCTCCATTCCTTGGAACATCGTACGCTGGATAGCCAATTTTCTAACGAACAGGTGTTAAACTTTCACATGACTGTTTTTCAGAGTGGGGCGACGTACCCTCGGGTGTTGCGCAGGGTACTAAACATGGTCCGTGGCTGTTCCTGCTAATGAGAGTTCAAGATGTCCGCACCTTGAATTACAACTTGCAGGCTTTTAACTTAGCTTCGTTACAAGAAAGACGCCTGCAGTTATGCCAGAGTATGTTTTCATCCATTAGGAGTTCTGGGTCGCATAAATTGCACAACCTCCTTCCTCCTAAGCACGAATCAAAGTATAATATCAGGAATAAAAGAGTCTTCAACGTTCCATTGGCACGTACCAATCACTTTAAGCGAACATTTATTCCGACAATGTGGAACTTTTGGCCTTCCTTCTTGATTTTTTTTAACCTGTTGTAAATTTTTAGATTCACTGTATATATATTAGTTATTTTTACTTAATCTATCAAACTTGGAAATTACGCAATTCAGCTTTAGGGCTGCAATGCAATTCTTATTAAACATCTATCTATCTATCTATCTATCTATCTATCTATCTATCTATCTATCTATCTATCTATCTATCTATCTATCTGTCTATCTGTCTGTCTGTCTGTCTGTCTGTCTGTCTGTCTGTCTGTCTGTCTGTCTGTCTGTCTGTCTGTCTGTCTGTCTGTCTGTCTGTCTGTCTGTCTGTCTGTCTGTCTGTCTGTCTGTCTGTCTGTCTGTCTGTCTGTCTGTCTGTCTGTCTGTCTGTCTGTCTGTCTGTCTGTCTGTCTGTCTGTCTGTCTGTCTGTCTGTCTGTCTGTCTGTCTGTCTGTCTGTCTGTCTGTCTGTCTGTCTAACATCTTACCATCACAAGCAAGAATAATAAACTCATGGTCTGTTGTTAGATCCTCTATTACTACATCAGGCCAAGCTGATTCAATAAGAAAAAGAAACAATGATTAATATAATGACAAATTCTATTGCTGACATTTTTATCTTGTAACTGAATATCTGCAATAACACAAAGTAGAAATGGTACAATACAGTACAATACAGTGTATATTATATTTTGTATAATGGTACAATACAGTGTATAACTTCTAATTTTATTACAGTTGTACTTGTTTTATATCATATTCTTACTTTAACTAAGGTCACTAACGTAATTGGCTCATGCTGTGTTGGTGTTCCTGAGCTGTTTTGTAATACTGACAGTCAGAGTTAATAAATAAATAAATAAATAAATAAATAAATAAATAAACAAACAAACAAACAAACAAAAAAATAAACAAATAAACAAACAAACAAACAAACAAACAAATAAACAAATAAACAAATAAACAAATAAATAAACAAATAAATAAATAAATAGACAAACAAACAAACAAACAAACAAACAAACAAACAAACAAATAAATAAACAAATAAATAAATAAATAGACAAACAAACAAACAAACAAACAAACAAACAAACAAACAAACAAATAAACAAATAAATAAATAAATAAATAAATAAATAAATAAATAAACAAATAAATAAATAAATAATGCGCGGAAATTAATGCAAATCAGCATAAACAAAGGATTTAGCTTATTATCACTAGGTTCAGCACATGAGAAGAGCGACGTTTGGTCTAGGCCTAAGAACCTGTTTAGACAGTATACAGGACGATTTCGAAACCCTACCAAAACTTGCATGGCTCCGCCTGTTTACAGGGTACCGTACAGTTTTGGAACCGTTTTGGAACAAATGAAGTATATACAAGTAAACAGGCGTGACCTTGAAAATTTCGGTACAATTCCGAATTCGTCTGGTACAGTGTAAAACAGCTTAATTAAAATACATGTACATGCAAACAAAACATTTCAAGATAACTAAAAGACTGAAGCCGTATTTGTTTTTAACTTTTTGAGGATTTTTCTGTGTACCTGTCACAATTTGTTCCTCTGCAGATTTTTGTCCATTCTTCTTAAAACAAAAGTCGCCAAGAGCACGGGATAAAGCCAGATTCCCTGAAAGAAAAAATAATCAATGATACAATCAACAGAAACTTACTTAAAAATAAACTAAAGAACGTCATACTTCGTTATACTGATAAAATTATAAAACAATTCACATGTGAAACTTATACATAACAGTTTATTGAAAAATTAAATTCTAAAATGTTTAAACAGTAAACAATTAATTAATTAATTAATTTCTATTGTTTAAACATTTTAGAATTTAATTCTTCAATTATAAAAATTAATTTATTAATTTATTAATTGCAATAATGTAGCTGTCTTACCATTTACTCTGTTAAACTCTACCCAGCCTCCAGCTGCAACAATCCTCCTTGTTTCTTCTAAAATTGACAGAGGAAAAAGTTATTTTGCAAATGACTAAACATTTAAGAAAGTTTTAAAGTTTCTGTTACCATCATTGGAAGGTTTATGATCAAAGGATAGCTGTTGAAGATTTCCTCTCACAGATGCAATTGATCTTGAATCCCCAACATTCCCCTAAAACAATAAAAAATAACTTTGAGCATGCGTGAACGTGCATAAAAACAATAACAACTAGAAATGGTTTGTAAAAGCACATATTACGTGCGCCTCGTACCTAGATTTATTTATTAACTTTACAACCATACAAGTGTGCGAAAGAATTAATACAAGTTAAAAATAAAAGCGATGCAAGACTTGATCATGGTTGAAGGTATGGTCAACAGGACATGAGTCCCACGTAAAGACCAACCTGACAAAAAATACGGAGTGGACATAAATTAAAGACAAAGACTAATACACTATTTACATACGATAGGACAGATTAAGAACAATAGCTTAAGTTGTAAGAACGACACTTAGAGCAGTAGGTTTTCCAAGTGCGCATTCTATTTACTTCTAAAGTGGAATCTAATTGAGAAGAGTAGTAAATATAAAGTTGGTGCTTAAAAGAGGAAACAGACGTACTATTACGGATGATCGGAGAGAGATTGTTCCAGAGAAAGACAATTCGGTTAAAAAAAGAGTTCCTAAAAAGAGAAGTCCTGCAAGGATTGGCTTGAAGCAAGTTGTCCTTGCTTGAACGGGTGCGAGACGAGCGATGAGAAGAAAAAGAGACAAAAGAGGAGATTTCTAGATCGTAGAGGCCTTGTTTGCATTTGAAAAAAAAGATAAGATCTTTTATTTCAAGCCAGTACGATATCGGTAGTAAATTGAGTTTCTTGAGACGCTCAGAATAAGACAATTCGTAGTCTTGAAGTATAAATTTGGTAGCTCGTCTTTGAACACCCTCCAGGATCGCAAGATCACGTGACGAACCTTGAGGTGCCCAGATCTCACTGGCGTACGACAGGTGAGATCGGACGAGTGCGAGATAGAGTAGCCGACGGCAGCGAGTGTCAGTCATTTGAGTACAATTCCTGCGAAGAAAGCCAAGCAAACGGTTGGCTTTAGCAGTACAGCTGGCGATGTGAGGGGACCACTTGAGGTCATTGCTGACAACCACACCCAAGTCGACTTGATTGGCTATACTCTTGACTGGTTCGTTGTTGAGGTAATAAGAGTGAGTTGGAGGGTTGCGTTTGCGAGATACTCTGAGCAGGAGCGTCTTTGACACATTAAATTTCAGTTGCCAGGACAGCGACCAGTTGCACATAGAGTCGAGATCAAGCTGGAGGAGATCTCGATCAGCTGGTGACTGAATTGCACGGTAACATTTACTGTCATCAGCAAAAAGTGCAACAGTACTATTCCTGGTTACCTCTGGAAGATCATTCACATACAGAATGAAAAGAAGAGGACCTATGACACTACCTTGCGGCACACCAGACTTAACGGTTAGGAAAGATGAAGAAACTCCTTCGATAACGACACGCTGTTTCCGGTCACGAAGATAATCGGCGTACCAGTTAAGAAGTGGACCGGAAATTCCATAAGTTTTCAGCTTGGACAAGAGTTTGCTGTGAGACACAGAGTCAAAAGCTTTAGCAAAATCAAGATAAATAAGGTCGATTTCTTTACCGGAATCAAGAGCACGACCGAGGTCGTGAAACACATTGAGAAGTTGAGTAACACATGACCTATTGCAGCGAAAACCATGCTGAAGGTCGTACAAAGAGTTCTTAATGAAAAAATAAACCTGACTGAAAATCAAACGTTCAAGTACCTTGGAGACTTGGAAGAGAATATCTATAGATCTTAGCTTGTGGTGAGAGGTCTATTGACAACTTATTTGGATTACCATTAATAGTGCCCCCCCCCCCCCCCCCAGATATTATTTCCTTCGGATAGTTACCTCGCGGACACATTCCGCTAGCGGATACCGTCACTTTTAATCAAATTACCGCAAATAGTGCACCACCCCACTCGCTTGAAATGTTTTGAGGGGGTGGGGTGGTGCACTATTCGCATACTCTCATAGTGCTCCGGACACATTCAGAATAAGGTTGCTCGTTTATTTTACAAAATTTATTGTTTAACTAGCTTGATTTTTTCAAGTTTAACAAGTTTCTCTGAGGAGTATATCTGAATTGGAATATTGCAAATCCTTACGGATAAGTGTTAAGTTGTCGCGAGAATATTTCGTGTACTAAAGTTGTTTAGAAACGCACATCATTCATAGCGATTGATAAGCGATCGATAAGCGATAGATAAGTATACTGTAAGTCTCTTTTTCAGTCATCGCAGAAACTGGCTCGCAGCGAGTACTTGTTTTTTCGCTGTTGTGAGTTCTTTTTAATTATATGCAAGTACTCACAGCTCGCTGCAAGCCAGTTTCTGCAATAACTGGAAAAAGGGCTAGAGTAGTATATAGAGCGACAGACAGCGATAACCCAAAACTGCAAATTCAAATCCCGCTCGCGTTGACATTTTTCAGTGACTTGGCAAGTTTCTCTTCAATCGTCCTAACACACATGATAATATTTATTTACTAACATTTTAAGATTACAATATTTAGCCAAAGCCAGAGGCTTATGTGGCTGAGAGGCTATCGAATTGATTGTTATGATAGTAAACAAATCAATATAAATAGGAAGGTAATTACAAGTACAGTACAGTACCGATCGCGAGCAAGGCAACATCCACGAACGAGCACCTGCGCGTCACAGTGAGCACTCGCCCCTCCAGCGAAACCAAACACCAGCAAATACTCGCTACTCGTGGTTCATACACATGACTGGTTCATACTTCATAGCTCACCACGAGTGGAACACCAGACTGCATTATTAACTAAAAGTCATCACACAACTTACACAAAATATTTTCCCATCTTTTATAATGACAACAACAGCAGTTGATCCAGCCATATCATCCTTAAGTTCTTTATCTTGAAAAAAAATTCAGTCAGTAGCTACATGAGTCAATTTATTTTGTTCCTCATAAGGTATTCCCAGAAAGTCTGGTTAATGAGTTGTATTTTTTAAAGTGACACTATGACGATTTAAAAATCGTGTATCTAATTTTGATTTCAGTAAAATATAATTTCCAAATGATGAATACTGGCGTCTTCAATTTCTCAATATATTGTCTCTTTCTCGAGATATTCAGGTTTGTGAAACATGTAAATTAGGTGCCTTGTGACGTCATTTACTCACACAGGCAAAAATAAGATTTACAAAATGAGTAAAATATCTCTGAAACTAAGACGTAGAAATAATTGAAACTTTGCACAAGAATAGTTATGGGAAAATACACTACAACGTTCACATTATGTTGTTTCCATGGATACCTTTTGTGCAAACAGGCGTCTTCCATTTGTAAAACAAAAATGTTTATTTTTTCTCCATAAAACAACTTTTACTGCAATACATTGACATGAATATTTGTAGACACACAGATATTGTATTTGGAATGTTGCAATCATCATATTCTTTTGAGAAGAAATATACAATTAATATTTTAATTTTTAATACCATGAAAAGAGATGTATTAAACCTCCCCCTCGATAAGAGTCATATAGTATTATTTTACTAAATGATCCAAAGCGAGCGCGGGAAGTCTAATAGCTAATGTACCTTTTTTATGGCACTCCCTTGTAGTATCATGTTTGTCAAATTTTCTGGTGTGATTTTCTGAATGCAAGATGACTGAACGTTTCAACACGTTGAAATAAAATGAATTAATGTGAGGTACTTTCTTCAACTTGCAACGCAAATTTGTTACGTTGGAAGTTGAAAAACGTTGTTGCACGTATTATCACCCACCTTAAACATTGTCACGCAACAATGATTTTGTTGCAAGTTGAAAAAATTTGTTGAAAAAAGTAGACTCCAGTTCTACTTGCTGCAACATGCTGTTTCAACTTGTAACAAAATCATTGTTGCGCGACAATGTTTGAGGTGGGTGGTAATACGTGCAACGACGCTATTCAACTTGCAACGCAATATGTTGCAGCAATTTGTTGCTCGTATTACTTCAACTTTAAACAGTTTTCTGTCAGTTTCCGTGTCTTGCATATTTTAACATGATTTAACCTTAATTTCATTTCAACCATAAACTAGAAATACATAAACGCAACAACCCCTCGCCCGCTTTAAATACGTTAAATATACATAAATACCCCCCCCCCGATTAAACTGTTTTTTGTATACAAATATAAACCCCTGTCCTCCTGGCCTCCTTTACATCCTGTTTTATCACTTTTATGAATGTAGTTTTTCTATTATTGACCAATTTCCAAAGCAATGTTTTACTCCAAAATAATAAAGCAGTGGCTGAGGAAAAACTTGTGTCACGACCTACAGTAATAGCACCAGAAACTGATAGCAAAAACAAACAATAATTACAGACGCTAATATCAAGGTGCCTATTAAACTGTTTGAATATGATTCCTCATGTTCCAAATATAATGTTGAACATCAAAGAAAAACATCAGAACACAAAAAAACGTAGGAAACAGCCTGAAAACTATAGGTATAAGAGAGGGAAAACCAGGGAAGAACTATAATGCAAAGTTTCACTCGAACCATGGAAAAAACGCCTGAGAAAATGTATATTATTTGACAAGATTTTTGCTGTTTTAACTGAGTTTAATACTGAAAAGGTTTTGGATATATACCGATTCTAATCAGCTAAAGAAAGCTGGTAAGTTAAATACGAATCACTGCTTACCGATAAATTTTCTTTTGGCTCTTCTCAGATGCTGCAAACACTGCCATCAATTCACTGTTCTCTCTCGAGCCAAGATATATCAGTGCATAAGTCTTTTGCTGGCTTTGAACAGACACACGAAGAAACATCTTTTTGTTTTTTCAGTCACATTTGGCGGCATCTTTTCCGATCTTTATAGCAATTTTTCATGCTTTTTCAATGGTTTCTAGTCGTGTTTAATATTGTTTGGTTCATCCCACTGCAACATCTCTTCTTAGCTTTCCTTTTTCGGTCATTTGTAAACCAATTTTTCTGACAAAGATTTTGTTTCGCTTGAGCCGCGAAAGTTGGCGATTTGATGGAAATATATATATATATATATATAAACATCTCGCAGAATTTCTTTCCCCTTCGCGTGTAATTTCGCGTGTAAGTGCACTCCACGCATGTCGAGATTAGCACCCTCACCCGGGCTCCGGGCCTTCGGCCCTCCGCCCGGGCTCGGGGATTATTAATGATTTTAGAATGGAGCGTATAAAAGGTTCACAAAAAGGTTGGACTAAAATAAACAGACATAGTTATATTCATGCAAATCAGAAACTTGAATACTACCGGTACCTTTCAGCATATCCTCATCAATAGACAGGAAAGAACTTTTGATCGCATCTTCTACTCTTCCTTCCGCTATTAAATATAAACATCAAAACAAACAAGTTATTCCAGCAATGTTTACGCACAGTCACTTATTGAATCTCAAGGGATTGGTTGCACACCACCTTTTTCATCTCTATCTGTTTGTTTGTTTGTCTGTCTGTTTTTTTATATGTCTGTCACCAGGATATCTCACAAAATACTGCACAATTTTTTATGAAAGTTTGTGGGAAAATTGATCATAGACCAAGGACCAACCGTTTCAATATTGGTTGAATTTGGGTAATAATTTAACAGAAATCTGACAGCGTAGAAGAAATGCTTGATTGCGCTCATTATCCTTATCGTTATTTTATACAAACATTTTTGCATAATTCTGGTACGAGTACAATCAAGCATTTTATATATTCACACATATGTAGGTCTTGTGAGCTAGCCTGGTTAGCGGGATGGCTCATTTTCTTTTAAACATCTCTAGCAATAACCCGCTGGTGGAAGTATATGCAGTCTCTGAGTGCCCTCTTGTTATGAAATAAATTCCCAATAAAACCAGATGAAGAATATGACATAGTTTAACACTACCCTGGCTAAAACCTTTTTTGAGCTGCTGTTCATGATCCAACCTTTCGACACAACGTTTCCTCGGTGATTCGTGATCGTTTTGAGAAAGGTCCAATATTTGTACTGTTATATAGATCCAATGATAACGTTATCTATCAACAACATACAAATAGGCTTCGTCGAATAGACAACATCTCGGTTTTATGGAGGCGGCGTTATTAATATGCTATGCTTCCAGATAATAATGTCTTTGAAGGTACCGCGAGTTGGTGGTGATAATATAATTTTGAAAGAACGTGGATCGTCAGTAAAGTAGTAGTGTAACGATTATTAAAATATTTGTGTCTTGTAAAACGTAGAAAGTGGGGGCCATCTCGCATTCCATGTAAATTATCACATGAATCTTTAGCGTAGGTTATTCTCCGCATTCTTTGTGATAATTAATGCTTAGCGTAGGATGATAGCGGTGTCCGCATTTCTTAAGTAGGTTTCTAGATGGTTAGTTTTAGGTAAGATATAATAGAAAAACATGTTTGTAAGACCGTATTTGGGAAACAAGGAACTTGTATAGAACTATGCGGTTTTGCCCCTACGCAAACACTTGCGTAGAATCATGATGCAATAAGCTAACACTCGCTGTAACAGTTATTATAAAAAGAGGACAACGCCTGTAAAATAGAGAGTCGCAACTACGTTAGAGTCTTGTAAACGTTCAAGATAGAACTTTGTGAATAAAAGCCATTTTCAGGTGTTTGACGAAGTCTTGTCACTTACCATAAACACGCTACAGTAGCTGAGCATCAGAGATCTAAATGAGGCCAGTTCTAGTGTATTTAATTTATATGTCCAAATTGTAACAATTCTCGCAGTCTTACCCGCGCATTACTTGCTGTTTTTAGTATTTATTTCTATATTGTATGTTGTATATTGTATAAGTTTTATTAGGATTTTTTTTATTTTAACTGTGTTTGAATGGTCCTCGTTTTAGTTTATTTTGTGATACCATACATGTATTTAGTCAAGTCTATGGCGAAGCTAATAAAATTAAAAAAAAAATAATAATGTTTCATCACATTTCGTGGCGCATGGTTCGGTACGCGTGCTCCAACAAAGCAGAAGTTTCTTTTTTCAAGAAGAAAATAAACTTTTGGTGCTCTTGTAAACGCGTACCAAACTGGTATATCATTATTTTGTGTGTCTATATAGAGATACTGCAAGTAAACAAGTACAGTGTCGTGATCAAATAGAAGTAATCTCCTACAGTTGATATTGTCAAACTATTGTACATTATTCTAAACAGTGTTATTGTCAGTGGCGCTACAGGGCATCTGGGGGCCCGTGGGATTGATTAATTCGGGTGGCCTTTCATATTTAGTGACCGCATTTCTAGGGGGGTTCGGGGCATGCTGCCCGGAAAGTTTTTTAATCTAGGGTCTCTGAAATGGCATTTCCTGCACTTTGAGGGCAGTTTTGAGCAAAATCTAATCACTCACACTCCGGTTCAAAATCTGTTAAAGTGGGCAGATTATTTGAATAGATTCATAACTGCATTCATTCCATTCCGCATAGCCTGCGCGCATAGCCTAGTGGAGGACATGATAATAATATAATGTCATGACATGATAATAATGACGTCACAAAATGCTCGGGGGCCCCTAATTAATTCCTTTTTCTCGGGGCCCGTGGGGTTTACCCACCCTTCCCACCAGGTATCTATGCAATTTTGTACCAAAACGTTTTTGCAACCGATATTATTTAAAAAAAATATAACTCTACTTACAAAAGGCAGGATTACTTGCTACTTTGCAATGTACATATTTCCCGCAATAATTTGCAACTTGAGCTCCTACAAGTTCAATTTGTTAATAACAGTTCAGTTTTCAGTCATGTCAGTTTAGTAAAATTTACAGAAAAAACCCAACAAAATATACGATAAAATCTAAAAATAAAATAAAAATTAAAAATCTAGAAAAGAGAAGATTAGTAAACAGTCTTTGTAGGCAACCAGGATAGGATAGAGCGACATCACTACACGACTACATTGCTGCTCTGGTTTAAAAACAAAAACAGGTCGAGTTTCCTATTTTAAAACTATAAGGTCACCACAAGGTTTACACAAGTGGATATTTCTTGAAATAAAATATTAAAGATAAGAAGATATTAGGAGCGCTTATATAACCTAGATAACCTTTTAGATAACCTTTACGGTTAATACGTCTTTTTCCCTCGTAAAATAAAGTTTTATTCTATTCTATATACGAGAGTCGATAAGACGTGCCGTACAAAACACGCCAACAGACCTATTTCTAGGGCGTTTTGAACAAGTCACGGTTTGTGTAAGACGCGAACAAAATTCTTTGTACCTTTTATAGGAGTGTTTTGCATCTTATGTAAGCCGCGTCCTGTGTAAGCTGTCTCTTATCAGCTCTCGTATAAACGCTCCTATTGAGTATTGGCCCCATATAGACAGTGGCGTAGCCAAGGGGGAGCAATGGTGAATGGTCTCCAAGACCGTTCTCGTGAAAAGTTTAAATCTGTGTTGAAACTTGTAGGGGGTGGGGGGTGTTACAGTTGTTTTAAGGCCAAGTGAGTAGACTAGTAATGTGTTATATATATTACAGGCATGCATATGCTATAAATTACAATACTAATTGTCTATACAAGATGCTTCCAACTTTTTTTACATTTACAACTTGTTTATAAATAAATCTAAAGATATTCTGACGTGTATCATTCTATGTTCTGGTTTTATAACAATAAAATTATGTCATTTATGGCTTTCAGATTACTCTGAAATACTTGCCTCAAAATGCAGGAAATAGTGTTTCCGAGACCCTAGAAATCTAACATATGCTCCCGTTCCCCCTAGGAGATCGAGGTTCTTGCCCCCCCCCTAAACCCAAGACCCTGGCTACGCCACTCCATATAGAGAAAATATTGAGCACATCACTGGAGAATCACTGACAAAGCGACCAATCAAACCGGTAATTATATCCAACGTTATATTGGTTAAAACAACCGTTTTAAACTGGTTCTCTTAGGTGCGTCCCAGGTAACTTCTTTTTTTGGTTGTTTCAACCAGTCAGCTTTTACGGTGATATATTCATGAATGAATAATTATATTGTAAAATTCATTGCTTGACTAACCTCCATGTCCATCGTACACAGCAAAAAAAGAAACATTTTTATCTTCTTCTAGGGATAAAATAGCAGTCAATGCATCTTCCATATCTAATATTGCATTAAGGAGATAATGTTTTAAATCTACAACACTTTATTACCAATAATTATGTCCTTTATTTCTTTTTTTTTCTACTGATGATTTTAAAATCAAGAAATATTGTAGAATACATGTAAATAGTTAAAAGCAATAAAGGCCATGACTTTACTTACATCAAGGAATGCAATAATTATACTGTATAGTGTAATAATAAGTGGATTTACACTTTGAAGTGGTAAAATTTTTCATTTTCTTTAATTGCGGGCAGTTTTACAACAAAACACGCTTTCAAGATAATTCTGAAAGAATTTTAAAAACAAAAATCTTTTTGCTAAAATATTTTCACAAAGAGGAGTTGCACTGCAATCACAGCACCCCAATCCCTTGGATCTGACACCGTATTATTAACGAATATGCAGCGATTGTTCATTCGTCCACTAGATCCACGAATGACTAGAATAACGCTTCAAAAGCTGAACCAAATCCATAACCGCAAAGCTGTTAATCTGAGTATACCGCCCGTTGAATTTAAAGAACGTCGCGAACTATGGTGTTTAATATGTCCTGAGACAATAAGGTATTCAGAGTTTGTTTCAATACATGGCAATATTTAGCAAATGTTAATTTTGTCAATTGAGGAACACTTGCACAATACTTTGACATTAAATTGAAATAAGAAGCTAGTAGGGTGTAGTTATATAAATTCAGTTGAAACTTGTATTGTGCTTGAGTTCATAGGTTTGATTAGAGGAGAAACAGCAATTTGTCATGAAACTAGGACAGTCTGGTATATTAATTTGTTAATATTAACTATTCTACGACATCACACATATATTAGGGACTTTAAGATGCTAGCTAGACGACGGCGGTTAAAACGCAAGATAAGTTTTATAATTTAAAGAAGTCACGGTTATAACTGCATGACTATTATATTTGATATTTAAAGCTAGTTTGGTGACTTCAAAAACGCCCCAGCACTGCTAAATTGATTGTAGTATCAGCTCAAGTCAATCTGAAGCAACAGTTCTCATATTTTGGTATGTTGACGTCGCCCTGAAGACGTGAAAATGCTCTAAGTGGCGTTGTAGAAAGAACGAGGACGGTATTGAGATTACTCTTGGGATGAAAAATTATTCATTCTCCTTGTTTTGCAAAAATAATTATTTTGTTTAGAGCATGTCGTCGTTGAGGTTGACGTGGTAGATCTTAAAGTCCCCATTGTGTATCGGTAAACCGTGTTGTCCATCAGTATCATCGGATCCAAGAGTAATTACTTCAGTTGTATTTTATGAGCGCACCCCATAACCTTGGATAATATAGCTGACAAATATTTGTCGCACCAAAAGCATCCTTAAGGCCGGATTGAACAGGCGATTTTTGCTGCGAGTTTTCTCCTTGTGATAGATTGACATACAAATATATTAGACCATTTGTGCAAAGCTTTTTGTTTCAATACTTTCGCAAGTCGTCCATTCAATTCCATCCTGATGGATGAGCAAAAATCGCCAGTGTAAGTGGGCCTTTAATGTCTTGTCAGATAAGTCAATCTGTTCTGACAATTGTTGTCGAGTGGAATCGATCTGAATAATTTGAAATGCTGTTTGTCTTAGTCCAGCAAAATCCGTTCGCCAGTATATTGGGCATGTACAGTACAGCTTTTTGTTTGGCCTCATACACAGTAGATCAATACATGAGTAGTATATAGTACTTCAAGTCTATATATAATAAAAGGATATTGATTCTCCATCCTTGCATTGACGATGCTCCAACTAAATAATCTTTATTTGAAAAAAGTTTAGTGTCCTTGCTTGTAATAGGTTCAGACAATGTCTGACCCATCCTTCAAAATTAATGATATAAAAAAAGTTATTAAAACAAATCTCAAACCAGGCAACGTTTATTGCGTATCATTTTCTAGCCAGAAATCATAGTTCAACAATTCAAGCAATTATAAAGTATGATTTGCATGCATGTACATGTATTATTAATAAGAAAATATATTCAATGACCGCTTAATCCGCGATTATCTTGGCTTAGAACAGAAAGCGGCATAATAATCAGTTTTCTTCAATTTAGTCTGATTTCCCAAACCAGAAATTAACGGTGTGTCCAAATTCAACCAATTCCTGATAAACAATGCCGCACAAGTGTCTAAATTGATTACAAGAATAAGCAAACTTAGGGGGCTTTCCATTTACACAGTTAGACCGGTCAGTGCGGTTAAATGGAACACGATTCGTTTGAGACCTGGGATAGTCTGACTGGAAAATTTGGTCCAAATCAAAAGCAAGTCTATTCTGGCCGGACTGATCGGTCTAACCTTGTCAATTGGAAAGCGCCCTTAGAGTTAGACTTGCTCCAAGTTTGCTTTAAGTTTTACGAGAAAATCCAATAGTGTTTTGTTTTGAGATATATATGTGTGTGTTGCTACGTGTGCGGCAAAGCGAGAAAGCGGGCGGGCGGGAAAACACGTAAAACTTAACTCCGTTAAAATATCAAGAGGCAGACTTAGCGCAAGTCTACTTTAGAGTCAAAAATTAAATTATGTTAACTCCCTTTGTCTGATAACTCTAATTGTCACTCACTATTTAATAATTGGCATTCCCTTTTGCATGGTTTTGAAAACTGCAAGTTTCCATAACATTACTTTTATGTTTTATATGTTTTTAGAGACAGTGGTATTATTTATCTTAAACGTACAAAACGTTTTTTATTTTTGACGACCCGGGTAGTCGAGGAGGAGAAGCGAGAAAACGTCGACCACGTAGCACGCCCTCTCTCCTCCGCAGAGCTTAAGTTTCGGAGAATTGGAGGTTTCGGGGGTCGTCGGAGATATTTCGACGCATCTCCGATGGTCCCCGACATAGCCGATCTCCAAAAGAACCTCTGCGGAGGAGAGAGTAGCACGCCCACTACATGGCAATATTTTTCACTCCAGATTATAATAGGCTGATACCCATAGAACATTGCTATGTAGTGGTCCTTACATTGACAGACTTAAAGTGCACATGAAACGAAAATTAAGTTTGTCTTATTTGAAAGAACACTTAAAATGATAGAGTAACATCTTTTGCAGTTTTTCGTTTCCTTGCTTCGTTGTTGAGATATTTCAGTTTGTTTGATGTAAATTAAACAACTTGACGTCACATGTGCATGATGAGTTATCAGAAGGTTATATATTTTTGCTATTATCAAACCAAACTTAATTCGAAGGAAGCGTGTTCGTGTGTTTCTCTCACAACGCCAAACATGTAGAATTTTCAAGTGATTATGTTTGATAATAGTAAAGATATATAACCTTCTCTGATAATCATTATGCACATGTGACGTCAAGTTGTCTAATTTACATAAAGCTAGTTCCCGCCTTTACATTTTAGGAGTATGTAAATTTTATGGTTACTCTATATGGGAACTTACAACCTTATTTGATAGTCTAGTCATGGCTATATTCATATATGCTATTGAGGTATGGGCCTGTGCTTATGAAGATAAGTACTACTATCTCAGCCGAATTGATAAATTTTGTAGACGAGCTGTTAAATTTGGCTATACTGCAAAATATGTTCCAATTAATGATATTATTAGAGAAAGGGATCAGAAACTTTGGAATAATATCAGTAGAAATGCAAGCCACCCTCTTTATGATCTGCTTCAGACAAGACATCTCCGAGACTGTGGTCATGACTTCATTTTGCCCTATGTCTTAACACATGTCTTTTTTTTTTGACACCCCATTGTTCTAAAAATATCTACCATATTATCACCAATGTGACTTGAAAAGGGGGGAAAAAATACAGAAATGGGCTTTCGTTTTGCAACTTAATAGGTAGGGTTTCTTCCTATTTTTTACTTTTTTCAATTAGTGCTCAGGCATGTATGTAGGTATTACAAAGTACTATTGTATAGCAGTTTTGATAAAACTGATTTGTTAAAATATGTTCTAATTATTATTATTATTATTATTATGATGATGATGATGATGATTCGTTATTATAATTGTGGCCAATTCTAGCAATATGTGCTTAAAATTAGCTTTAATATTTGAAACAACTATAGTTATAAGTTTTGTGACTGTATAACTTACACAGCGTCAATAAGGGTCTTCTCCCAAGATGCAAATCATGCTGCAACTCGATCAGGACCACGCTAATTCTCAAAAGTTCAATGAAAAGATAAGGTTTGGCATAAGCATTTCACTGGCCAATAACTAGGCAGGGAAGGGAAACTGGAAACCGAGGTATTCCTTTTTTGACCATGATCAGGATCACATCCACATTGAATACAACAAATGAAACACATTCTTCATTTTAAAAAGACCTCAAAATCTCAAATGAATACTGTTTGACCCATTGCTGCCTGAAGCCAGGATATGACAAGGTTCTCCCTTTGATGAGTAAAATAACATTGGGCATTAAACAGAATTTTAAAAAAATAAAGGAGTTGTTTTGGGGCTGCTGTATATACACTTTATTTCAATAGGGCATTGTAATTACAGTAATACTGTACTCTCCCTTACAGCCCTACAGTATGTATTTCATTATGAAAACTAATCTCGCCAGTTTACCACCTTTTCACTTTGCTCTAGAATATAAACCTTTGACTTTATATTTATCAAATTTTAAAGCATCATTCGATTCTTGTTTGTATTTATTCCATTAAATGTTAACAAAAGTGGATGTACAGTAACATGTATAGTGAAGTCTTGCTATAACATGGTAGTTGGGATCCATAGTGGGTATGTGTTATACATGTAGTATGAAGTGCGTTATTGCAGGTACTGCTGAATCTTGTTCCCAGTACTCTTCCCACTCAGTTTTGGTGAGATATTGAGAGAGGAGTACTGGGAGCAAGATTTCATTAGAAATTGTCTGCATTGAGGATAAGAGAAACTTCAATTCCAGTTCCAAGGGGTTGTATGTCTAAATAGTTGTGTGTGTTTTGGTTCCCCAAAAATTACTGAAATTTTTCAATTGTTCTGATTGTAGATGAGAATGAAATGAAAACTGGACTTTGAAGTTGTGTGATTGTGCAATTAAGCACTTTCGACTCTAAAGTGAACTCTAGTACCGTATTTTCTGGGCAATAACCTGCACGGCGTATAACCCACACAGCAACAAAAATGTCACTTTGGGAAAAATAAATCAGCGTATTGCCCGCACCATTGGATAACCCGCAGCTGCTAATAATAGGTTTGGGACCACAAAATTTTAAAAAAGTACACCACTGTTGAAAACCATCAATATTTATAAAGAATTAAGTTTTCTTTATTTTTACACAATGCTCATCATGTGAGGCTACTATTTTGGGAAACACTATAGAAGTTTCTTGGGATTGGGAGTTATAACTGAATAATTGATATAAATGACATCATACAAGCTAGTGTTTACTTCAACTATGGTACGCAGCCTATGCAATCGATGACAATCAATGATTGGAAAGCCAATCAATAAATCGATATCAATTAGCTAATTGATATCGATTGGTATTTGCCAATCGATGACCAATCAATAGTCACAAAAATTTCAGTTTTCCAATCGATAACTATCGATTTTTCAATCGATAACTATCGATTTTCCAATTGATGACTATCGATTTGCCAATCGATGACTATCGATTGTCATTGATTTTTGAGAGTAGATACCAGGTTTCTATGCACCGAGACAACATCGGTCAGACCTAAAGGCCACCAGAAATCTGGAGTTGTTATTACTGAAAAGCGCCCTTAGCCAATCACATCTTGCCAATCTCACGATGTCAATTTCCAAAGGATCAACCTTCGCATTTATAAAATTAGAACATGTTTGTTGGTGAACCACAGTGTGATAAAATCTGATGCGTCCCTATTTTATTAGAAAAATTTCTACACATCTTAGACTTCATTTGGCAATTAATGTTTCTGTTTTGAACCTTTTAGTTTTGTGAATACCAATCGATAGAAATCGATACCAATCAATCACAATTAGTTCATCGATTGCTATTGATAATCGATACCAATCGATAGTCACAAAAAACTCCTTCATCGATTATCAATATCAATCGATTAATTGATATCGATTACTATCGATTTTATCGATTGCATAGGCCAGGTATGGTAACATAAGAATGGATAACTGAACACAACAAAGTTTCTGTTTATTATATTAATTGATATAATAGCCTGCTTGAAGTACAGCGTGTATAATTTTACTGCAAAAACGGACCCATTTAAAAAAGTTAATAGTTTATGTCAACATATGAAGAGGAATTGAATAGTGTACATGGAAAAACATACCTTTTTTTTTATATTTCACTACGATATCTCGTAGACCAAGAAGAAACTATAATAAATTATAGTGTATCATCAACTAAACAGTACATAATGGCAACCAACTCGTTACAAACTCATTTTTGTAAGCTTTATATATATATATCGTCTTTCTTCCCAAACTGCAAATATCACAACTGGACAAACACTGCAACACAGCAACACAAATGACTTTCAATGTCCCCAGATTACCTTGACTACCCAGTATGTCCTCTTTTGTACCCCTAATTCCCCTATTTTACGCGCGCGTCTTGCCGAAATATCGGAAAATAGGGTTTTTTGGTAGGAATGAAGTCCTTGCTTATCTTAGCATGATAAACAATGTTTAGTTCTTATTTAAGCTGATCTGAGGTCGCAAAACATAATGCAATGCAAGTTTTTATTTTCGAAATCACCAACGTTTACTCAGTAATGACAAATTTGTAAAAAGTGTGACAAAATTTAATTCGAGCGAAGCTTTTATTTCCTTATTAAAAGTCTCTCTAGAGGGCGAGACTATTAAATAGGGTTTTAAAATAATTTTTGTTAGTTTTTTTTTGAAATACAAGGAATTATAATTAATCGATCCTGGCTTCAGGGAACATTTCCGAACAGTTATTCGAAAAGGAGGGGCCACGATATTGAATGGGGCATTGCCTCTACACGGGGGCGTTTATGTGAGCCTATCAGACTACCAGTGTCGTTTGTGATTTTTTTATCTTCGAACAACTAGTTAATTACGACTTAAAAGGCAATGCTGCCATTCTTAATTGTCAGCCACATTTTAAATAATGTGGATATAAAAATAATCTTGTTATAATGTAATCACCAAGAAAGAAGACCCTGCTGACCATAATGTGTTTGCATATAAACACGGCTGATATAGCTGACCAATCACAAGCGTGCGTAAGACGCAACCTATTTTATAAATATATATATATATAATAAACAATTATTGGATGAGACTTTTTTGATATCAAGAATTATTAAGGTCGAAGTCTGTGTTATCTGCCAAAGCCGAAGGCTGATAATGCGGTCTGAGGCCTTGATAATTCTTGATATCAAAAAAGTCGAATTCAAATAATTGTTTTATTATACATTTCAGTTGAATCTCACGGAATCCCACGCTTTTCTTCGGTTTTGCATGATCGGATAATACCTCCAGAAACTACAGATAATAGCCTTGTGGGCTCAGAATCAAACAATTACAGACCAATTATAATCATAGATTCGAAAAAAATATATAATAAACAGTTTTATATGCATTTCCGGAAACGGGATCCCATTCATAGTTTCTTGTACTTCCTGTTATTGTTCCAGTTTTATCTCTGCGCATGCTCGAGTCTAGATAAAAAAATCATGATATCTCACGAGCGCAGAATGTCTCTAAAGACAGCGCAGCGAAGAAACCATTGCCTCCTTATTGCTGGGGTTTTCTTTTTTTAACACAAAACGATGAGAGGTCGGTAAGTATTCCAGTGAATGGAAATATGAAAATCAACGATAAAGAAGCGAAGGAAGGAGTTATTGCTGCGAAACCATCACCTGCTAATGGCATTTCTGTCAGCGAGAGATATAAGCTGACTTATTTTGGCTCTCTTCTCATCGATAAACGATATACTTCTTGTATGCTTCCTTGGATTGTTGCCGAGATAAAAAGGAAATGCGAAAAACAAACTTTAGACGTCGATGTTGGCAGTACGCAGGTGACGGGGACCTTAAACGAAACTATTGTTGAACATCGTTTAGTCTCCATTTCTAAATGCATTAAACTCGAAGGAAAAGAGGCATCGACATTTGCTTATTTAACAAAAGATCCAAAAAACACTGCCACTTGTTCATGTCATGTGTTTGAAGCAGAAAGTACAAGCAAGGTAAGCTAATAATCATTTTATCTATTGTGTGGTAATTATTTTGTACATGTACATTAGTTAGCAAATACACGATATTAAATTAGGAGATTTATTCACGCGTAGCAAGTAAGAGCAATATCGAGTAGAACAATATATTTCAGATTATAAAATATACTATAAATACACTATTATGTAAACTTTTACTTTTACTTTCATTAGTATATATTAAATCGTACATGAATATGACCTTCAACGTTTCCGCTTTTTATGTCTCCTTCTTCCTATTTTGTCATTTTTATTTTTAGGCCATATTTATGCGGGTATCAGCGGCCATCCCGAGGGTCGACCCCCCAAACCCCTATCACAGAATAAGGATTGACCAGAAGTCCGACTCGCAGAAAAAAGTGTCCCATTATTTTTATGCGCATGCGCCAGTCGGCCATTTTGAAAGTAAGTGCCCCCGGAAAATTAACCTTCTCATCCTTGCGACCCTCGGGCTCCTGTAATCAATTACTCTTGGCCGTCTTGTGACCTTTTAATTAACTTCATATTATTATCTATATATATAAATAATATTTAGTTAAGTAAATAAGTACCGTATTTTCTGGGCGATAACCCGCATGGCGTATAACCCGCACATCAACAAAAATGTTACTTTTGGAAAAATAAATCAGCGTATTACCCGCACCATCGGATAACCCCCAGCTGCTAATAATAGGTTTGGGCAAGGGAGCATGCCAGACTGACTTGTATTTTTTCTTTGTTCGGTGTTCCTTCATTTATATTCAGCCATTTTGAATAATGCAGTATATATCATTAGCGTATCGCAGGCACGGGCTACGTGGCTGAAGGAAACCCGAGCGCGTTCCAAAAATGAAATAACCGGGCCGACTAGCCCGCGCCTGCGATACGCTAATGAATATACCGCATTATTCAAAATGGCTGAATATAAATGAAGGAACGCCGAACAAAGAAGAAGAAATACAGGTCAGTCTGGCATGCTCCCTTGGTTTGGGAGCACAAAATTAAAAAAAAGTACAGTACCAGTAGTTGAAAGATGAAAGTAGAATCCTTGGTCTCCAGTCTTCGTGATGGCGTTGTCTTAAGAATTCAACAGATTACCCGCACCACCCTATTACCCGCACTAATTATGTTTCCTAGCAAAATCAAGAGGTAACCCGTGGGTTATTGCCCAGAAAATACGGTAATTTACTTTAGAAAACGATTCTTTGGATATGAAGTTCTTTGACCACGGGGTTATTAAAACTTCAGTACGCGGATACTACGGGTAAAAGTCCGTGGCAAAAAAGTCCTGCACTCACGAAGCTGTCGGCATAATCCAGAATTGTATAAACTCCACATTTGTTTATAGAAGAAGATGGCTAAAATTTTCGGAACTACACATTGTTGAAATACATCGGGTGCGTATGTTGTTAGAAATTTTATAAGCTTTCATTCGGTATATAGTTCAAATCATAGTGTTACCTGTAACTTTTTAAAATGTTCAAAATGTTCTCACCATTAAGTAAATTACTTATTTACTTAACTAAATATTATTTATATATATAGATAACAATATAAATTTAATTAAAAGGTCACAAGAAGGCCAAGAGTAATTGAATACAGGAGCCCGAGGGTCGCAAGGACGAGAGAGCTAATTTCCCGGGGGCACTTACTTTCAAAATGGTGCCGGGATCGCAGGCCGACATTTCACGTGGACGCTTACATCAAAGGTGCCGACACTGAGTCGGACTTCTGGTTAATCCTTATTCTGTGGCCCTATAGTGGGGACAAATAATGCAACAAATACCCCCACCCCCCAGGGGGAAATTCGGCTATACAAGGAAGTTTTCCTCTTAATCATTTGCAAAGAAAACACAATTTTGCTCTGTAAAAAAATGCATCAAAAAGCATACTCGTGATTCAGAACTGGGAAAGTAAAGGTAGTTTAATAACTACCAAGTATTTCAAGTAATCTAAAACCTAAACAGTCTACATACAGTACAGCTATAGTGTGTTATCTCAATGACAGTGACGACACACTTACAGTTGTTTGGCACTGAAAGGGTAAGAAGTTTATGAAATAAACCATGCACTGACATGTTTTAATGTAAAATATAAAAGTGAATTCATACTGTTTTCAGTTTGAAGTTTGCTTACGTTTTTTAAAGTGCCATGTGCCTTTGGGGGCGGAGTACGAGGTTGCAATCAAATGCTGAACCATGTGTCAGCTTTAAGCAAATCCCGAGGGTATGTCCCTGGGGATGTTTTGCCGGCAAGCTAAAGCCCTCTAATTCCCCGGTCTCTGGAGCATGTTTTTGCAACAAATCCCTTGCCACACCCGTGGGTTGCCCTTGGGTTCCCTGGGGGCCGGTTGACCCCTCATGATGGCCACTGATACCCGCATTATAAGATGTTCCCAGAATATATGAATTTTTGCTCTTGTCAGTTGTGATTTAGCTAGGTACCGTATTTTCTGGGTGATAACCCGCGGGTTATCTCTTAATTTTGCTACGAAACATAATTAGTGCGGGTAATAGGGTGGTGCGGGTAATCTGTTGAATTCTGACACCGCCATCACGAAGACTGGAGACCAAGGATTCTACTTTCATCTTTCAACTACTGGTACTGTACTTTTTTAAAAATTTTGCCAGACTGACCTGTATTTCTTCTTCTTTGTTCGGCGTTCCTTCATTTATATTCAGCCATTAGCGTATTGCAGGTGCGGGCTACGGCCCTGGTTATTTAATTTTCGGAATGCACTCGGGTTTCCTTCGGCCCCATAGCCCACGCCTGCGATACGCTAATGATATATACCGCATTATTCAAAATGGCTGAATCTAAATGAAGGAACACCGAACAAAGAAGAAATACAAGTCAGTCTGGCGTGCTCCCTTGCCCAAACCTATTATTAGCAGCTGCGGGTTATCCGATGGTGTGGGTAATACGCTGATTTATTTTTCCAAAAGTAACATTTTTGTTGCTGTGCGGGTTATACGCCGTGCGGGTTATCACCCAGAAAATACGGTAATAATAATACTAATTTCCAAAATTTATCAAATATATGAATCAAGTGGCATTCGCATCACAAACTTTGTTGAATACATTTGTACACAGTAGCAGGGCTTGAAATTTAAAATTTTCAGCAGTATCCAAGTGGGATACCAAGTATCCCACTTTTGAATACTAAACAACTCAACTTGCAATATCTTAAATTAACTATAACAGTTTGTGTTCAGACATTGTGTTACATGATATGATGTTATGCTACATTGTAAGACGTTATGCTACATTATAAGATGTTACGCTACATTCTAAGATGTTATGCTACATTGTAAGACATTGTGTTGCATGGTAAGATGTTACGCTACATTCTAAGATGTTATGCTACATTGTAAGACATTGTGTTGCATGGTAAGATGTTATGCTACATTGTAAGACGTTATGCTACATTGTAAGACATTGTGTTGCATGGTAAGATGTTATGCTACATTGTAAGATGTTATGCTACATTGTAAGACGTTATGCTACATTATAAGATGTTACGCTACGTTCTAAGATGTTATGCTACATTGTAAGACATTGTGTTGCATGATAAGATGTTACGCTACATTGTAAGACGTTACGCTACATTATAAGATGTTACGCTACGTTCTAAGATGTTATGCTACATTGTAAGACATTGTGTTGCATGGTAAGATGTTATGCTACATTGTAAGACGTTATGCTACATTGTAAGACGTTATGCTACATGATAAGATGTTATGCTACATTCTAAGATGTTATGCTACATTGTAAGACGTTATGCTACATTATAAGATGTTACGCTACGTTCTAAGATGTTATGCTACATTGTAAGACATTGTGTTACATGATAAGATGTTACGCTACATTATAAGATGTTACGCTACATTATAAGATGTTATGCTACATTCTAAGATGTTATGCTACATTATATTATAAGATGTTGCTTTACATTGTAAAGCATTATGCTACATTAATAAGATATTGTGCTACATTATAAGACATTGCATTACATTGTAAAATGTTACGCTACATAAGACCTACATTATAAGACATTGCACTTACATAATAAGACGTTACGCTACGTTGTAAGATGTTACACTGCAGTACATTGTAAGATGTGTTACGCTACGTTGTAAGATGTTACGCTACATTGTAAGATGTTACACTGCAGTACATTGTAAGATGTGTTACGCTACATTGTAAGATGTTACGCTACATTGTAAGATGTTACTTCAGATCCTAGCTGTTGCTGTGCACTATTAAAATTTTCATGGTATCCTGTTGGGATCCTGTTGGGTAATTAGGACTTCTAGTATCCAAAACTAAAATCTAGCCTGCAGTAGCTCAGCTTTCTGATGATTTCATTGGAAGGTTTCTGTTGTGATTTAGACAACAGAAGAGTTCTGGAACTAGAAGTTACTATTACAGGGAAAGTGCTGCCAGAAAGACCAGGAAAATGCAGATATTTTATTCTGACCTATTCACATTTGGCATACATTTGGGGCATGATTCTTGTTAAAAGATACTGGCATACATTTCGACCTATGTTGTTTGAGATATTTGCTTAGATAAACACCATGTCTGAACTGGTGTACAATCACCAGGACTTCAATTGGCATACAACCGATTAATTACTGTCCATTTGTACAATAAAAAAACAACTTTCCAGGCTGCATGGTCAAATATGTTCAATGATAATAATTATTAAATCCTTACTGCAGAAGTTTCATTAATAGGTGGTTACCGGTGGTTTACCGCTGCCTCTTTTTGCCTCTTTTTGCCTCTTTTTGCCTCTTACTGCCAGCTATTCTGGCGACACTTTATATATATAGTGGACACAGATGTCTATTTTTGAAACGTAGCCTGCTCTGACAAATAATAATGAAACCTCTGACTTACTTGCAGTCTATAAATTGCCAACTTTTACTTTCATTAGTATGTACGGTATAATATTGTACATGAATATGACCTTCAATGTTTTTTCCCACTGTTATCTCCTTGCTCCTATTTTGTAATTTTTATTTTTAGATTATAATTTTAAAATGTTCCTAGAAAGTCTATACTAAAGACTTATTAACTGAGTGCGAGGTCTGTATGGGAAAGTATTTGACTGAGGTTTTCGTACAGACCACGCGACAAAGGAGCTAAGGTTTGTGCAATTTAAAACCAACCGCTCAGGAACTAATCTGCATGTGTCCTTTTGCATACGAACCATAAAACAAAGTTACAAACCCAGCCATATAAGAATGGCTCCTATTGAATACTTTAACAATAGAAGTTGGCTTAATCTACCTGTCAAGTGTTTTATGAATTTTTGCTGTTGTGGTTTGGATAAATGATATTATTAATTCCAAAATTTATCACATATTTTTCAATACCTAAGGTCCAGTTTGAATTATTAATTGATCTTATTTTTGACTAATTAGCTAAGGGAGTAGGATTTCTTTATTTTTTCCACATTGTAATTATTATTTATTGAATCAAGTGCCAATTACGTCAAGAACTTGAATAATATTGTACTTTCTGATGAGTTAATTGGGAAGTTGCTGTCATGACAAAAGAAGAAGTTCTGAAATAAAGTCAAAATTCAGTGCTTCATCCTGACAAATTCTCTTGATGAAGTTTGTCAAGGAACTATCTGCTATGGCTGCTTTGAATTTACTGTAATGGTTTGTTTTGATTTAAACTGTATAAATATTATTGTGATATTGCATTTGGTAAGGCTAAAAAATTTGCTGTGGTTCCTAATTTCATGTCCTGAAAAATATTGGAATGGATAGGGATTTCTTTAGCATTTAAACCATTTATAATTATTTTTATTTGTGGTTGATGAGCAAATAATGTATTGTATATTATTACCGATGTATATATATATATATATATATATGTATATACCTATGTATGTTGTATTTTGTTAAACTGCTGTTGAAAGAAGCTTTTGTATTATAAAATACAGATAAAATAGTGTCCTAAAGATCTGTTGTATGATGAAAAAAAAGCTCCTGTCCATAACTTTTTGATATAAAAACAATACAGCTACGTATATACATATATATCTTGAATGTTCAGAATTTATTTCAACGAGTATATATATATATATATATATATATATATATATATATATATATATATATATATATATAATATATATATATATATATATATAAAGAAATAAATGAAGAGGCTTGTGCCAACGGAAGACGATATCCCGAAGGATCTCGTGAAGAGATTCGTAGCCAGTCTTCTTGAAATATAGATATACAGTAAGAAAAAAGAGCCCAACAACTTCTGATATATAGGCCTTTTTATTAGACGTTTCGGTAAATATTATACCTTCCTCAGTACAATAGCTATATACCGTCAAAGTAAGGCGGTTCTTATATACCGTTTTAACATAAAAAATATGAATAATTAACTAAATTAACAATAAATTTACACAATAAAGCAAATTGTTATAATGAATCCTCTTTTTAGAATGAAATTCTTGTCTTTTATTAAGTCCATGAGGCTTAAGAGTAAACAGTTGTGTTTCCCAACATTGACAACCATTTAGGATTATCTGCGTACGTTAGGCTTTAGACACCAGAGGCAGAGACGTATTAGCTACATCCTCCCACTGATTGCATTGTTGAGGCCATTGAAATATGCTTTAAACACAATCATTCTGTGTTTATGGAATATAATTTTTTACAAATACACGGTACAGCTATGGGCCCTAAAAATGCTTGTAGCTATGCCGATATTGCCATGGGCGAAATTGATTTCAAAGCCAAATTTTGTGGGCCTATTAAACATTTCCTTTGGTGGAGATACAGAGATGACGTTTTTGACCTTTGGTATCAAGGCATTGAAAAATTCACTGTATCCCACCATTAAGTTTGAATTAGTATATTCAGTCTCTTAATGTTTTGGATATTACTCTCCATTTGGTTAATGGTTTTATCCAAACAGACACTTATTCCAAACCCACTGACAGCCATGTTTATTACCTCCTTCTAGTGCTCATCCGAGTCATTGTTTTAAAGCTATTCCTTATGGGGTAGCACTTAGACTTCGTAGGAATTGTTCTACTTAAAGCCTGGTTTCCATATAGCAGTAAGAGCCGCGGCGGCATGGCTGCGGTAAGGGGCGATGGTCCAATCATAGACAGTGTTGAATTAGCCAGCAATAAAAAGCTGTATGCGATTGGACCATTGCCTCTTGCCGCAGCCATGCCGCCGGCTCTTACGGCTATATAATGGCAACCAGGCTCAATGAAAGATGCACGGAATATAAAAATTACCTCATTAATCAAGGTTATCACAGCTCTTTAGTCGACACTCAATTTGACAAAGCTTTAAAGATAATCTCTTAAAACCCACCATTAGGAAGAAAAAAATACTTTTCCCTTTCGTTATGGATTACAATCCTAAACTTCCTAATATGAGAAGTATTCTTAACAAAGACATGCATATTTTAGAATCTTCTTCCGAACTTCGGAATATTTCTATTTTTCCCGCATTTTGGAGACCCAAAAATCTTAGAGATATATTGGCACCATCCAAATCCAAAATTTGTAATTTAGAAGAACTTGGTTTTTCTCTAAGAGGTTGTTTTAAGTGTAAGAGACAGAGGTGTAATTTATGCCAAAATTACCTTATTCAATCTCAAACATTTTATAGTTTTCAAACACGTAAACATTATCGTATTAAAGATGTACTCACTTGTACTTCCAACAATATTATCTATCTTATTTCGTGTAATAAATGTCAAGTTGAGTACGTCGGATCTACATCTAATGAAGCCAAAATTAGATTTAGAAACCATAAGTCGTCGATCAGTACCTCTAAACATACATGTGAAGTTGCTATACACTTTAATAAAACTCCACATACGCTCGCTGATCTTTCATTTCAATGCATAGAATTAGTGCGCTCTCATAATACTTCTAATATTGACAACTTCCTCATTACTCGTGAAGCGTATTGGAGCGCACAACCCAGGGTTCTGCCCACGGTGGGCGGCGGCGCCCGGCACTCAGCAGTGCACCCGGCACTCAAGCCAAAACGGACCCTTCCGCCCGGCACTCGAAATATGCAATACGAAAACCCCATGTGTTGTATTTTTTATATATCTTTTAATTAATATACATCATTTTGTATTTTTTTGTCCTTGGTGATTTTTTTTTTATTGAAACAATATTATTTGGTGAAATTCAGCACCACAACGCACACAATATTAGCTAACAGACTTGTGATTCGGTGAAATACGATATTCCTTCAAAGCCAGATTGGATTGTCTGATACTTGGGTAAGACTCTAATCACTTCGCACTTTGTTTATTAATGCCTGTAAGATGATACACCGGCGTTGGTAGTCGTAGAACATACGCAGGAAACCTTGCCCTAGCTTTACATAGAGAATTCGTCATGCTGTATATTCTAGCATGCCCTAGCATGTATATAAATATATAATAAATAAGTACTTAATACTTATAGTAATATTTAGTCTGACAAAATTGTGAGACACATGATGAATTTCACTTGCTCAAATTTGGAAAATATCATTTTCAGATTACTAATTTTCACATATTCTCGGGGGGGGGGAGGTTGAGTCCCCGGGCCTGTAGGTACCCGACACTCACATGCTCCTGGGCAGAACCCTGTAACTGGTTACTCTTAAGCCTCATGGACTTAATAAAAGACAAGAATTTCATTCTAAAAAGAGGATTCATTATAACAATTAGCTTTATTGTGTAAATTTATGTTAATTTAGTTAATTATTCATATTTTTTATGTTAAAACGGTATATAAGAACCGTACTGAGGAAGGTATAATATTTACCGAAACGTCTAATAAAAAGGCCTATATATCAGAAGTTGTTGGGCTCTTTTTTCTTACTGTGTATATATATATATATATGAGTTTTGGTTCACGAAATGTTAGAGAGTGCTCAATACCATATATAGATAGAGCAAAATACAAAGTATGAAGTATAGTTTTACCTTAAAGTCTTCGCTACCAGAGGTTTCACCCTAAACGGGATCATATATATATATAATTTACAGGTATACTGCATTTTTTTTCTGTAATACATTTAAAATTCCATGTCATACTAACAGTAAATTACTGTACCAGTATAAGAACTCTTTAATTAATAAGAACTTTAATATCTGTGTTGACTTAAGTTACACAAAGCACAAATTTGATTTTGAAATTAAATATGAAATTACCAAAATACATAAATAATACATAAATTGCTGCCAGTGTACTGTTTTTAATTGAAATATAGTAAGGTTTGAGAAATACTGGCGAAATTATTGAACGTTAGGTTCTAACGTTTTGAGTGAAGGCCCTTCCTCAGAGAGAAAACGTTGTTTTCAATCTACTCTGCTGGCACGCATACCAACTTAAGCCCAGCCCCCACAGAGAGAGACTGTTCACAGGCTAAATCATAACAGCTAAGACTGAGATGATCCCTGGCTGGTGCCCCATGGTGTCTGCTGCAGGTTCAGGAGCAGGAGTTCCAAAGTGACCGGAAAGGATAAGGTGATCATGCAACTACTCAAATGTTATGACAAACAACTATATGCAAAGACCTTACATGGAATGACAATTGCTAAAGCCTGCTCATCAACACAAAACTGTGGAGGAGGTGATGGTGGAAATGAAAAATATTTGCTGCAAGTGAGGAAAATACAATGGTTGCTTCTGTTCAACTTCACAATGTGCATTAGGACTTGGATAAGAAAATATGATATTTTTATGCCTACTAGTTAGTGGCCATACATTTACAAGTTCCTCATGAAATACCCTAGCTGTGATACTATTGTGAACTATACCAAGAACATTACTGTGACGTTGTGACACTCAACCTTGCTGACAGTGAATTCCAACTTGATTTGCTTGTAAAGAAAAATCAGGACATGACACTGGAAGAGGTGTTTCAATTCCTTGATGCAAAAGAAACTGCAGGTCTTCAAGGTGTCTCTTAGAGACCAGGGGGCTGATGCTGCTTGCAGTCAATACTGCTGATGTAAACAGAAAGATCTAAAAAATTACAAATCTGACAATAAAAATAAACAATGCTGTTATTGCAAGGGTACCCCACCTAAGGTCAGGAAGAGGAAGAGTGAATGTCCTGCCCTCTTCCCAACAACCTGCTGTAGGCTAACAAGAAGCGCCTGTAACAATGGCTTTTGGACCACTACAGATCCAGAACATTTAACACACGTTAGCACTAATCACGTCTCTTGATGGAGGGTGCCCTATGAAGCTTATAGTCGACCAGAATGCAGAGCTTGTCCCCATTACAGCCTTATCTCAGTACCACTCCACTGGCTGGCCTCGACGAGTATGTCTCACTGGTTGTCCTCAGGCCAGTATCGGTGGGAGAGCCCATGGCATGGTGCCACTGTATGGCGATGTGTCCGAAGTAGAATGGCAAGTCTTGCCACACGGTAGAACGTGTGAAACACACTACACACAGTGACAAAAAGAATACAGTATTTGACATTGGATATTAGCTTTCTCAAAAGCACTGCCAATGTCCATCCACTGAGCCCTTCTGCTGTCTCTCACTTGACCTCTTCGGGCGCGCATTCTTGGCTGGCATCCCCTGCAACGAGCCTCCACCAACACTGTGCTCTCGCACCATCGACGACCAGCTGGCGTCATCAGCTTTCTGGGATAGGGTTATTAAAGCTGGCAACAACGAACGACCAAGACATGGTCCAGCTATAGTTTCGAGTCAGGCTTCCCCAAGTTTCGACCCGAGTTGCCACCAGCACTCCAGGAATACCATCAGTTCCGTGAACATCTATACACAATGAACGGTGTCATCCTCTACCAGGACCACATCGTCATACCACCTTCACTCCGACAACATATCCTGACTCAACATAACCGTGTTCTGGCAAGGCCATCACTATAGCTGACATTAGCTGTCGCGTTCCTATGGGAAAGCTGGAACACCTTCGCAACCCAGCGCACCATCCTCCCTCTCTATAGCACCATGCAGTATCCCTTGTGAACTACCTTGTAGTGGATCGACAATCAAACTGGCCCATCACTGAACAGGCACAAGAGGGCTCATCAACTGATTACGGCATACATTTGTGATGTTTGGCATCCCAGGTGAGTGCGCGACGGACGGTGGTCCCGAATTTCCCGCAGCAGCTACACGCCAATTCCTGGAGAAGTGAGGAGTGCATCACCGATTGTCATCCATCGCATTCCCACATTCAAACTGCAGAGCGGAGGTCGGAGTGAAAACAATCAAACGAATCATCAGCAACAACACCAGCCCAAATGCCAGCCTCAACACAGATGCACTGTAACGTGCCATATTCCAGTACCGCAATACCTCCGACCCTGACACGAAGCTATCTCCCGCCCAATTTGTATTTGGCAGATCGATTTAGGACTTCATATCCATCCTGGCTGCTACAAGCCCCACCAAACCTGGAGCGACAGAGAGGAAGCGCTAAGGAACATGAAGGCAGCTGAGAGATGGGACAGTGGGACAAAACAGTTCGTCGTGCGTATTGATGGCTCAGACAGGATCACTTTTCACAACCGCAAGTTCTTGAAGAAACATGTCTCCGTACAAATGCAGCTGCACAGCTCAGCTGTACTATTCAGCCTGTGAGTTCGTTCGTTCGCACGCTCATTTGTTCGTTCGTGCGGATTCAGTAGCAATCGATGTTTTTAACGCCAAACAGTGCACCGCTCTTTAGCGATGTAATTGTTTTGTTTTAGTTTTCTATATAGTTTTTTTTTATATAAACAGGGTTTTTTAAGTCTTTATTTCATGAAGGTAACAGTAAATATCAAAGCTAATAAACTTGTGGCCTTCCTAGTTAAAATTAAATATTACAATGTTTAAGATTACAATATTAAAAATGTTAGTTAAATGTAAGTTAAATGATGTCAACATGCAATGATACTTTAAACTAGCATGAAGTCGCATTTCATCAAGTCACATGTCTTCATGAAATGGATGAACTCTGATCTATTATAGAATTTTAATATTTAAGCAAACCTGGAAAATCATAATCGCATGCAAAGTTATTACTAAATGTACACAATTTGTGGGTTTTACCATGTTTTATTTAAATTCTGAGCTTTCAACTCGTATACTCGCGTCGTCTTCAGGGAAGTGTGATGTAAAGTCATTATTATCTTAATTTATAACATTTAATTTATAACTCTTTTCTTTGAATCCTTTCTTGCTTGTATTACAATTTAAATCACAAATTCACACATTCAAGGGATTAATCAAGTAACTACTTTAATGGTGGGAATTATTTTGTTATTTTCAGGCTGGTAAATTTCTCGTTACATTAAAAAAAGCTTTAGAAGAATGTAAACGACAGCTTCCTGCTTCCAAAGAGTCAGAAGATATGAAGGTTGATCCTCATTTAGCAGAAAAACTGCCCAGAGAAGAACAAAGTGGAGTGAAATTTAATGTGACGTACATTGGAAAGTTAGCAGTGTCACATAGAAGAGCTCCCCCAACACTAATTGATACTTCTGTTGAAAGATTTCGTCATCATAATCAGCAAGTTCTTCTTACCTCGAAACTAAACTCTCTCAGAGCAGAACAAAATGAAGATTGTAAAGATACAGAAAAAGATAAAGATCATCATCCTCCTATCAAGGCATTAAGCTTTGATGAAACTGAGAAAAAAGATCAGTTAAGTGTTGAAGATCTATCCTGCAGTCGACCACGTTCAGTTAGTGATGGAACACCAGATGGTCTTAAATGTGTGATGGGTACTACAGCATTTGCTGCCAGCAGTGAATTAAATCTGCCAACTAAATCAAGAAGATTGAGTTGTCTCTCTGAGAGTCGTAGTTTATTCATGCATATTTGCATTAATTCCGTGTCATTCAGTTCTTCTTCATCAGGAAAAATTTTGATGGAAAGAAAAGTTCAAGAGATCTCTTTTTGTCAACAGGTACAGTACATTATTGTACGTTATTGTATTAAAGTTTCATTCAGTTTGTGATCATGATATTTTGGTTGAAGTAATAATGTTGATGTTTTTAGGGGACTACTGAACCAGAGCATTTTGGTTTCATTTGTCATGATGCTAAATCATCTCATTACCACTGCTATGTTTTCAGAGCTGAGTCGAAACATGCGGTAGGATTTGTTTTCCTTTTATTACAAATGTAATTCTTAAATACGAGCATACAAATGTTGGAGGATGTATGAGTGTTTAAACAAGAACTAAGAAACGCTGTGGTAAAATTTAAGAGGGCACCCATAAGACTGCATACATTTTTCACAAATTTAGGTTTTTGTCAAGTATTTGTTTTTGTGTTTTCTATACGACTTCCAAACAAAATATTATAAAGTAACTTGACTTATATTGTTTATATTAGTTATTGTACTGCCTAATAGCGTACCGTCGAGCTGCTATTTATAGCACAAAATGCGGACAAACAAACCAAAATTGACTTTCAAATGATTGCAAATGAGTCCATTATCTATTGTTCGGACTGCACGAATTATGGGTAAAAGCGGACAAACTTAAATAATGACGTCATCACGATGGAGTACTATTGTTTAGGGGGGGGTCACGAATGTGCAATTATTGCGCAATACGTCCCAAAATGGAGCCTACGCTTCGAGTCTTCGGTCACTTCGAAAGTCATGCCTATTCTGTTGTTGTGTCAAGCACATCATTGATCAACCATATAAGCAACTTACTTGGAAAACCTACCAACACTTTGGCCAAAGTCAAAGCTGGTTTAAAAGAAAGAACTCGCAAAATCAAACACGGACATCAACAGCTTAAAGCCTATAAAGAAAGATGCCTCGTTGGACGAAGTGATTTCGATATAAATACATAAAGGAAGCTTGACCTGAAAAGATACAAGAAGAAAACGCCATAGTACGTCAAAAAACGTATTTACTATTTACTATAAAGTAACAGCTTGCTGCTTATAGTCCAACAACTACAAAACGCAAGTAATACTCACTGAATAATTCAGAATATGAATGTGTTGAACTGTTTGCATGTCTAAATTTCATGCAGGTGTCGTATTTCATTTGCCAACGCTTTGGAAACGTGCGTTTCAAAACTTGTTTAAATATTTTCTGTTTGCTCGATATAAATAAATTCTATATCAAAATTATTGACTGAATGTGCCGAATCCATCACTGTGGGTTTTGTCTGCTGAAAATGTTAAGAAAACGGACTTGTTTACATGCATCAGTGAACGCTTTATGCACCGCTTCATTAAGCCTGGTTTCCGTAGCCGTAAGAGCCGGCGGCATGGCTGCGGCAAGGGACGATGGTCCAATCATAGACAGTGTTGAATTAGCCAGCAATAAAAAGCTGTATGTGATTGATCCATTGCCCCTTGCCGCAGCCATGCCGCCGGCTCTTACGGCTATATGGAAACCAGGCTTAAGACAGCATATAGACATCGTTCGATTTGTCATTTATTAATACTCGCAAATTGAAAATTACCTCTAACCGTACAATCAAAATAGCTTTCAGAGTCTCAGTGCGGTTCTACATTGCATAACTACATTGCGTCCAAAACTTATATCATTAGCAAATCCTTTAGCGCGCGTTTTATTCGACAGTATTTTAAATGTAAGATTTTTCTTGTTATTTTAAATATGTGTAGGTTGATAATATTATGAAGTCATTGAGACAGGCTTTCAACTCAGCTTGGCAAGCAGTTGGCACTAATGCTGCATGTGAGAATTGTCCTCTTCACAAACTTCATCGTTTGTGTCAGTCACTAGAAGGTAACAACAAACCAAATCAAACCTGATCAAAGTGAAAAGGTGGTAAACTGCCGAGATTAGTTTTATAACGAAATACTGACGTTTCAAGCAGAGCTCTTCATCAGAGCATGGATAGTAAAAAGACTGGATTGGAAACTTGATGGCGTGAGCATAACAACCTGGTTGCAATTGACAAGCTTAAAAACCCCGAGTATATTCAAAGTTTGGGATTAATACAGCCTAAAATGATAATCGAATTGTCTGTAAATACGACAAAGCCACAATACGACAAAATGCCCGTCTATTCTTACTCATTTTAAAAGAAGATATCAAGGTTTACTAGTTAAAATATGCATCCCAAATTCCGAGCAAAACAAAGCACAATTTGGGGACGCCAGTTTCTTCAAAACAACACAGGAATCATCAAAACAAAGATCAACAACGCTTACCCCGAACGCTCGATTGTGGCTTAGGCTGGTTTGTAAGGCGATAAAATCATTTGAAACGTCAACATAGTCATCTGAATGTGAGGATATGAAGAATTTGAAGAAAAGTTCACTAAAAACCTCAGTAAAACAAGCGTACTCACGCCATTCGTGACATCACAATTTGCAACTAGGTTTCAACATCTCTCGAGCAAAGAAAAACGCTTTTCAGCCAATCGGCGGCCTGGAAACACCTCACGTGACTATTAGTTTCCAATCCACTCATTTTACTATCCATGATCAGAGTAAGGGTCGAGTTCGGCTCGAGACGTCAGTATTTTGTTATCAATTGACCGTTTCGCTAGGGGGTGTTGGTGGCACAGTGGTTAGTGCACGTGCCTTTCACCACTGCGAGCTGGGTTCGATTCGTGTACGGTGCAGTTATCTGATTAAAAAAAAAATTCCACCTTGGCCGCATGTGAGAAGAGTGCTTCCAGTTTGACTCTACCAAACACCACAGGTTTCCTCCGGGTACCCCGGTTTCCTCCTGTAGTAACACTGGACCAATGAGGGTGGGCCCTTACTGGACCTCTGAGGAGAACAGTGTAGATATAACCATAGGTAGCCCAAAAATCCACGTAGAAAAGCCGCCGAACTCGAGTCACACCAAAACTCGCCCCATTCCCCTACTAGCTGTTGCGCGCCGCAAGCCCCCTTGCAATGATTACATCATATTATATAGAAATATTATATATAAATAATTATATTTCTATATAATATGATGTAATCATTGCAAGGGAGCTTGCGGCGCGCAACAGCTAGTAGGGGAATGGGGCGAGTTTTGGTGTGACTCGCGTTCGGCGGATTTTCTACGCGGATTTTTGGGCTACCTATGATATAACTGATATAGTTATCCAGTATAAATAAGGTTAGTTTAGTTTAGTTTTTTTACCGAAAAAATGGCGTCTTGTACATTTACCCACAATTCGTTGCGCACATTAAATATTCTTTCTTGTAGAATAATCGGAAGATAGGCTTTAGAAAGGTAAACTTTGGTAGGAATGAAGTTCTTGCTTACTTACTTACAATGTTTAGTCTGTTATTTGAGCTGATTTGAGGTCGCAAAGCATTGTGGTTAAATGTCCCGCCGCCATCTTTTTCGGTACTGTCAATTGAAAACTAATCTCGGCAGTTTACTTCCTTTTCACTTTTATCTACCCTAAACTCTGGCTATACGCAGCACTCTACTTTTTTACACTTTCTAATAGAACCTGCATGTGGACTTTATTATTTAGGTGAGAAGCCAGTTGATCAAGAAATAACAATTCGTCATCATTTATATGATAATTTGGGTGAATCTGTGGTGGAAGATTTGAAGGGAAAATACCAGGTAAGAACAAAGTCAACGTTAAACCCAGATCATTATATATACTGTGCCCAACCAACATGTATTTATACACTGATTAAGACAAATTTTAATATCCTGATGTAAGTGATAAATATTAATGTAAGCATTACAGTGAGGCGCCTTGTACCGCAACAAATGTTTGATTATAAGTAAGCTAAGTAGATAGCAGACACAATTTTATTTAATATCCACACCTCAAAGTATGAAGGTATGTACTGCTTTCATTGGGGTTTTTTAGGCGTTTTTGTTCTTTACACGCTGTGACTTTATCTGTGATTTATTAGTATTACAGTACACACGCACGCACGCGGTACGCACAAGAAAATGTAGATTTGTATCCAAACGGGCTACCCGGACGATAAGTTGTACTGGTTTGTTAAGTATTTCACCATGACACAGACCAAAAGGATACAATGGACCTTACTGCTTTACATGTTATGTATTGTTCATTTTTAGGTTGAAGCCAAAAAACGAGACGTTACGGAACAGAACGAAATAATGATGTCTCATTTACGACAACTATATGAAGAAATGCAGAAAGTTCATCGACACTCACCTAATGAACAAGTGAGTACTTAACACAGTCTTTGACCCTGATATGGTTTGTACAATGTATGTATAATTCTTAGTTGCTATGGTTGTTTGTAAATGAAGTGAAGTCTCAATGAAGTTAAGTATTTTATGATCTACTCTACGTCCACACAACTATCTATATACATCATATTATGCGGTCATCAAATGATGTTAGTGTAAATTGTCAAAAGGTGGATATCATTATGGAGAAAATATTACCTACAGTATCAAAGCTTCTTTCCTTTTTTCACTGTCTGACTCGGTTCATATTATGATTATTGACACTGTTATGCATGACTATTACCTCAGAAAAATTCTGAGCTCGTAATCTAATTGTTAATTATAACAGCAGTTCTCTTCGTTCTCAAGACTCTACAGATAGACACTGCTGCTAAAGAAAAGCCTGGGAACAAATTTATTGCAAAAGCAAAACGTTCATTGGGTGACATATTTAGGGTAAGTACTACGTCAGTCATTATGTTGATTTGTATAAGAGAGATGATTTTGAGAACGTGTTGTCGTGTTCGTTTGGGTTATTCTGTGTATAATATATAAATATATGTATTTAGTATAAATACACGGGGTAATTATAGAAAATCTCGTACGATGATTGGTCGAGCTACCTCGGATTAATTCTCGATAATCACCTACAGCGTTTATTCAAAATGGCCGCCAGCCGGTTTGTCAATGACAGAAGAGGAAATTAACAATTTTAAAGAAAACGCTGTTCCTAAAAGTATGAAAATGTGTATTTATACTAAAACAATTATTCGCCTCAGGCTCGGTGAATATCGGTGAATAATAACCTCGACTTCGTCTCGGTTATTATACACCGATATTCACCTCGCCTTCGGCGAATAATTGTTAAATATACACTCATTCTGTAAATTACTTCTAAAACGATCTATTTGGTAAGTTCATTGGCGTAGTAATTTTTCTTTAAAAAAAACGTTGTCTAAGTCGAGAAAATCAAAGCTAAAGTTTATGTAAATCAAGAGGAATCTGTATCACATATACAGACACTCATTAAACATTGATTTTCTTTGTGTTTTCCTTTTGAATTATTTATGAGTTTTAGAAATATATATATATATATAATAAACACAAATATGTTCCACATCTTCCACATCTTGGGTAACACAGTCGATAGGTACTAGCTGCCTGTAATAACCCTACTATATGGCTACAAAATACAAGCAGCTACCAAGTATTCTTAACGATAGGTTATTCTTGTTAATCTACTAGAGAGCTTAACGAATAGTATTCCGAGTATTCCTGATTAAGAAGAGGTTATTCTTGTTAATCTACTAGAGAGCTTAACGAATAGTATTCCGAGTATTCCTGATTAAGAAGAGGTTATTCTTGTTAATCTAGAGAGATTAACGAATAGTATTCCGAGTATTCCTGATTAAGAAGAGGTTATTCTTGTTAATCTAGAGAGATTAACGGATAGTATTCCGAGTATTCCTGATTAAGAAGAGCTCTTTAAGTGTTCTCTAATAAAAATATTGTTGGTAATGTTTCTGCATAATCGTAAACATATCACGGTTAGTTGGTAGTTGTGCAAAGTTGTATTTTACGTGCGAAGTTTGTATTTTGGAGCGCCGCCATTAAATTGGCCTTGTTTGAGAAGAATGAGTTGAGGAGAACTTATGATGTCATAGACTCAATAAAAACAAAAGATCATTGTTGTTGTCAACAAAAGGGTCATTGTTGTTATTGAGTCTATGACGTCATAAGCTTCCTCGACTAATTCTTCTCAAAGTCGGCCACTTTAATAGCGGTGCTCCAAAGTACAAACTTCACACGTAAAATATCACCTTTTCTTCAACGAATTTTGAAACTTTGCAGGACTACTAACTGCCATAACATCCTTAGAATTATGCAAAAAAACATTGCCAAAAATATTTTCATCAGAGAACCACATTAAACTAACGTTGACGTACGTTATTCTGGCTATTCCCATTCCCGAATCTTAAAGTCATGTATGAAAGTTGTTCACTCAATTGAAATTACAAACATTGTTAAAGTGGCACTACGATGAAAAAATCGTCAGTCTTTTTTATAAAGTACATTCATAAAGTACATTTAAAATAAGGATGAACGGCGTATGTGGTTTGTCAGTATCTCATCTCGTTCAAGATATATTCACGTTCTGGAAATATGCGAATTATATGGCTGATGACGTCATTTACTCCAAACGAGCGAAATGAAAATCGTAAAACGAACTTCGCGACGCAATTGAAACACACAACCTGTCTGCTGTTATAGATTCATCTTTGAGCATTAATGAAAACTGGTCAAAATGGAAAAACACCTTTAAAACAATAATTTCTCAATTTGTTCCAACGAAACAGTTAAAAAGAAACAGAAACCCGCCATGGTTCTCTGGTGAAATTCTACATACCATCCATCTAAAAGAGTCATTTCGAAAAAAGTTGAAACATTCCCCAAGTGAATATTTGCACAAAAAATATAAAGAGCTCAGAAGTCAAGCTAAATATCTGATCTCCACAGCGCGAGAAAATGTTTTCAGCCTTTTATCGACGGACTTAAAATTCAATCCAAAACGCTTCTGGTCAGTGTTTAAGCTTTCGTCCAAAAAATCAAGTCTACCGGAATCTATTTCATTGGCAAACGCTAACAACGATGTAAGCAGAACTGTTGCGTCCAGTCCAAAATCGATTGCTGACCTTTTTAACAAATATTTTTCTTCCATATTTCACACGGAAACCCTCGCGGCAACACATGAAACCCAGAAAACGCTTTCTAATCAACAAACCCTATCAGATATCAACCTGAGAGAAGAAGAAATATTGTATTTCTTGAGAGCGCTAAACGTACACAAAGCCACTGGACCCGACGGCATATCAAATCGAATCTTAAAAGAAACTGCTGAACAGATTGCCCCCTCGCTATGTTTGTTGTTCAACCTATCTTTGCAGTCTGGTACCTTTCCTGATGAATGGAAAACAAGTAATATCGTTCCTGTATTTAAGAAAGGTAATAAGGATTACGTTGAGAACTACCGTCCAATTTCCCTACTCTCAAACATTTCAAAACTGCTGGAACGCTGTATATTGACCAAGATAAGAGACCATTTGTTACAATGCATCAATCCAAACCAACACGGATTCATTCCTGGGAAATCTTGCTCCACACAGCTGGTACAGGTTCTGGAATGCATTGTCCATCAACTTGACTTGGGAAAACAGACGGACGTAATCTACCTGGATATGAGTAAAGCGTTTGATAGAGTTCGCCACAGCGTAATTCTTGAAAAACTAGGAGATATAAATATCCATGGAAACCATTCTTGGTTTTCTTACTTATCGGGACGCAAACAGCGCGTTACTATTCCAGGAGCTACTTCGTCTACGCTTCCAGTAACATCAGGCGTCCCACAAGGATCTATTCTTGGTCCAATTCTCTTCCTACTCTACGTTAACGACCTACACGACTCTGTGGCGTCTTCATCCATTGCTTGTTTTGCTGACGACACGAAACTGTTTAAGACCATAAACTCCTCTTCGGATGCGGATCTCCTCCAAGAAGACCTAAACAAACTGAACGATTGGTCACTGTCTTCTGGATTAAACTTCAACGAGCAGAAAACAAAGTGCCAAACGATCACTCGTAGAAAGGTTCCAGTGTATCATCAATACACTCTCAAAGGGCTGACCATCGAAAAGTTTGAAGCAGAGCGTGATCTTGGTGTATGGGTGACCCATGACTTAACCTGGTGCAAACAGGTTGCTGCCCAAGTTACAACCGCGAACAGGGTTCTTGGCTGCGTCCGTCGCTCTTTGGGGGAGATCACTGACATTTCAGTTCGACGAACAATATACTTTGCTATTGTTCGACCACACCTCGGACACGACGTGTCGAAAGAGTGCAACGCCGTGCTACTAAAGTTATCCTGAATCTACCATTTCGCACCACGACAACCTACAAACAACGACTACTGTCTCTACAATTGTCTCCAATAACCTACTGGCATGAATATCTCGACTTAACCTTCTTCTTCAAAGCTGTGAACAACCTAATCGAAATCAACCCTGACATCCTACCTACTCCATATATGCCACTCAGAACAACAAGAAACAACTCAAACCCTGATATTCTTCACTTCCGTCCTCGCAAATGTAGAACAGTCGCCTTCCAACGATCTTTCTTTACAAGAATGTGTAGAACATGGAACACTCTACCGTGCGAAATGCGTAGAAAGGGAACCACTCTTAGACAGTTCAAGAGCCAGCTTCAGCTTTACTACCAGGTAGCAGTGGAGCAGCTGTACGACCCTGAAGACCCGAGGTCATGGAAAACCATCTGCTTGAGATGCAACACAGCGCACAGTCTTATTAGTGCGATCTGCTGTTGTATCTAATAACTAATTAATTGTTGGTTGCTGATTGTTGGATACCGATTGCTAATTAATGATAATGGTCGGATAAATTATTGGCAATTGGTGGTTGATAGTTTGTAGTCGGCGACTGGCGACTGACGATTAATACTTGATAATTAGTAAATAAGAACTAATAATTAATACAAAATAATAATTAACACAACCTAAATAATTAATATGGCCTTTTCTTTTTGTTTGGGACCGCAGTAATTGGCGTTCGCTGTTGCGGCAACCCTGCCACATTATTATATATTTTACGATGTAACTTAACTTTCACTATGAGTAATTAAGTCCTTTTTTTCTTTTCTTTTTTAATTTTAATTAATTCCTAGTCTTGTTGAACCTTGTGGCAAAACTTAATAAATAAATAAATAAAATAAGGAATATCTCTGGAAATAAACAATAGAACGTGCTTAAACTTTGTATGCTTATAGTATCCAATAAAATACACTTCTCTGTGGAACTTTTGTGATTGCCATTGGTAAGCGCATGCTCTCAGGTTACTCTAAACCTTAAAAAGGGAATTATCATTTTTGCCTCATTGTTTAAAAATAAAAAGATTTAAACGTTTGAATTACAATGCCTACATAAGCTCTAATCTTCACTTTTATTCGCTGGAGTAAACGCTACTTGATTGCTGATAAATAAACAAATTTAATTTTATCATTGGAGGAGGCCAGGAACCAACAGTTTCCATGAAAACAACTAATGTTCCACATACAGTGAAGCGTATTTTATTTAATACTATAAGCATACAAAATTTGAGCACTTTCTATTGTTTATTTCTAGAGATATTCCTAATTTTACGGTTTTCATTTCGCTCGTTGGAGTAAATGACGTCATCAGTCATCTAATTTGCATATTTCAAAAACGTGAATATCTCTTGAACGAGATGAGATATTGAAAGACTGACGATTTTTTCATCGTAGTGCCACTTTAATTTTGTTTGTTTTTTTTTAGTCTAAAACTCGGAATTTTAAAAGCGATCATGAAGGAACTTCGTCTGATGAGGCTGATGCAAAGGTAGTGAAGGGTCTGCATGAGCTTGTTTCTAAGAGTATCTATTTACTAAGTGTATCTATTTATTTGTTTGTTTGCTTATTTGTTTGTTTATCTATCTATTTATTTATTTATTTATTTGTTTATTTATTTATCTATCTATCTATTTATTTATTTATTTATTTATTTATTTATCTGTTTATTTATTTATTTACTTACTTATTTATTTATTTATTTATTATGAATTTATATGTATTATTTACGTGTTTATTTATTTCTTGTTCATTCATTCATTTATTTATTTATTTGTTTATTTATTTATCCATTCATTCATTCCATTCATTCACTCATTCATTCCAAGGTTGGAACGGCCAAGCTACCTCTACCTGTTCAGCAGAGGACTTCTAGTGTATCTGATATGTCTTCAACAATGGAAAGCATTACAGAAGTCAAACCTCGTACAAGACCCAAACGAACTCATCGTAGATCATATAGTGATATTAATCAAGTCTTTAGTGGTCCAAACAAAGTAGTCTTGGATTCCTCAGATAGCAGAGAACACGTATCAGATGAAGAAACTTTCGTAGTAGAACATCCACGAAGTCAAAATTCCAATACTAGCACTCCAAAGAAAACTCTAAGCCGTGAGTCTTCTTACAGACGAGCAATCTTTGATAGTGTTGTCACTCCAACTAAATTATCAAAAAATACTGAGGGACTTGTACCAGGTTCAATTACTGAAGATCAACCTGTGCGTGAAAAGAAAACTCGTGAGCAGTTACGTGCATTGTGGCACAAAGCTATCATGGAACAACGCATTTTGATTAGAATGGAGAAAGAGAACTCCAAGTTAAGAGGTAAAGTGATGTACGGTGTCGTAGCATACACTATTGCTATTTTTTTAATAACTCTAACCCTAACTCCAAGTTAAGAGATAAAGTAATGTGGACAGTCCGCCCCTGTATATATATATATATATATATATATATATACAGGGGCGGTATATATATATATATATATATATACAGGGGCGGACTGGCCAGTCGGGCTTACTGGGCAAACGCCCGGTGGGCCCCTTGCCTGTTGGGCCCCCTTTGGGCCCTTAAATTTTTTTGACTTTGCAAAAGTAAAAAAAGGCTATGTATCAATCAGGCAATACATGCTTAGGATAAAATAATTATCTAGCGTTTATTCCGTTTTATTCTTCCGACATTTCGAGTTCCGGAATTATGAAGAAAGCAATTAATAAAATATAATTACTCCATTATTAATATAAAACCAGTTCACTGTAAACGTGGTGCACAGAAAAGGCGTAAAAAAAGGTGGTCGACTTGCAAGAAGCAGCTCCTTTGAAAAGAGAACAACGTTTAGGGTCCGTAGAGTTGGAGGGAAGCCGCGTGTACCAATCTTCCGCTTTCCCCCTCCTAATATAGAGTCGTTCTTTATAATTTGATGAGATTACTCGAAAAGAAAATGTGGATTTAAAAAGTTTGATCCGCTTCAAACATCTGATCTACAATCATATAATGAATGCGTACGGAAATGCGTCGTCCTTTGTTTTTATTGGTAACCCTCAGGCCTTAACAGGCTTTGACCTTACAGTCCATGCATATTTTAACATTTAATATACTATTCAAAGCCTAATTTGGACAAAATCTTTGTTAAAAATGAGGAAATGTGCCATAATAAACATGTTTTAAAACTATTCAAAGTTTGCTCAAAACTGCTGTCAGAATGCGGGAAATGCCATTTCAGAGACCCAAATGTCAAATTCCCCTTCCCCCCCCCTACACATGCGGACCCACAACGGCTCGATTTAGAAACCGGGCCCCCTTTTACAGCAAATCGCCCGGGCCCCTCAGCTCTGACGTAGCCCTTTTAGTACCTTTAACCTTCGTTATCACCAAGTTAACAAACCTAACCATAATTCTAAGTTAAGAGGTAAAGTAATGTTTCGTAGCACGCTCTATTATTCTTTTTAAATAAATCTTAACCTAATTCTAAGTTAGGAGGTAAAGTAATGTACGATTTCGTGGCATGAACCATCGTCCTTTTTTCAAGGAGGAGACAAAATATCTCTTTTCTTTCCAGTTTCCATACACCTTCCATCGCGTAGTTGACATCCGTGATCAGTCGAACGCACTTCACTAATGTGTGTTTATTAGAGTTGTTTGTTTTTTTCATTTGAACATGATTCTTATTTTGTTTGACAATTGTTATCGTTTACATATAATTTATAAAAAGTGCCGCGCTCGAGTAACAGCTGCACCTGAAATTCTAAAAATTGAAAGAGCTCTGCAGCGCTTAATCAAGTAAATACGGTACTGAAAGTTATGTGTATCACTTATCAATTACATCCATTCACCGTATATATTGTTTATCAATTATTTCAGCTGGGGAAGGAATAGCCAAGAACAAGAGATTAAAACTGGAATATGATGAACTTCTGCCGAAAAACAACTCTTCAAATGAATTGTGGAACAAGCTGTTAGCTATTGAAACAACTGTTGATAGAGAAGAACTTGTGGAAGCAGTCAAGTTTGGTACGTTTGCTTACGTGTAGTTCTAACGTGATGTATATATGAGCTGCGTTATTCAACCCCTTGCCTCCCGGTACATAATATTTTCGGGAAATTATTCAGAGAGGCTGGCTGAGATAGCGTGACTGCCAACTTGCGATGACTTGCGTTCTCGTTTGATTAGGGCTTTAGACAAAGTAAAATAACTAAGGAGTCGTATACGACCCCTATGGGCGCGAAAAGGTTAAAATTATATTCAACTAGACTTTGGTTTACGTTTTATGATCAAAAGGCTTTTACGTAGATTAGTATGTTTATGTTATGTATCTTAGAAACTAGTATTTCTGTATACTTAATTACACGCTTGCGTTAAAGTTTTTAAAGGGCTTATGCAGCGAAAAATAAGTTCGGGAAAGACTCTCTTATTTATAAGAACTTTTGAAGTTATAAAGATTGACGTTTGCAGCTCTTCCATATCTCACTTCGTTCTTTAGATATTGAGATTTGCGTGATATGCAAATAACATCACTTAGACGTCACACTGTATAATGACTTGTTGGAAAATCATGTCTATTCTTGCAATAATTCAAGTACTACTCAAATCAGTAGAGCGAGACATGGATGATTTTTTTATCACTTCCGAAGTGTCAGTTTTATTAACCGCGGATCAATATTAAAGCAATCACGAGGTGTATTCTCGTGTACCACGTGATAAACATCCAATTGTTAACTCGTAAACAAGCTATCACGTGGTACATAAGAATACACCTCGTGATTGCTTTAATATTGATCCGCGGTTAACGAAACTGTCGCTTCGGAAGCGATGAAAACATCGTCTATGTCTCGCTCTACTGATTTGAGTAGTAAATCACTTGAAACTTTTCATGTATAGTGTCCTGCGACACACAGAAGCACATGCACAGTTAAAAGTGATTTCGTTAAATAATCTCAAATTGATGTTCAAGATTTTATAACTTCAAAAGTTCTTGTAAATAAGAGAGTCTCCCGAACTTATTTTTCGCTGCATAAGCCCTTTAAAAACTAGAATAACATGGCTAAAAGTAAGTACAATAAGTACAATATACGTGAGCGGACGTGTTGTATTGGATGCACAACACAGACGTGAATATTGTAAAGTACTTGATATTCTCGTGGATGGAAACGTTCGTGTTTCGAAAATCCTAGATAGAGAACTGATTTTAGCTGAGAAAATCAAACGAAAATTTATGTAAATCAGGAAAATTTTGTATCAATTTCCTACACTTGATTAAACATTCATTTAGTTTTTTTCAAGAATTATTAATGAGGATTTACTGTACAAAGTATACCGTTTATTAACTCGTTATTATTTGGAATAAGAGTTTAAGCTTCACGTTCGTACGTCGAACGACAAACGGCAGGCAAAAGTAAAGTTCTTATTTAAAAGAATTAATGGCAAAGAAAGACTTGTAACGTAAGATAACCATTATGACGGAAAAGCAAAACACAAGATGACAGTGGCAGGAAAAAAAAAATATATATATATATATATAAACTCTAACGTGCATTGTAGGGCAGCGAGGATAATCTTTAATTTACTAAAAGACATGCCATCAGAAGATTGTTCTTTCTGGTGTTGGATTGAGCTCTAGTGAAATGAATTTATAAAGTATGTTGTAATTTTTTGTGGGACTTTAAAAGAGATTCACGTCCTGTTGTCCTTGCCATCAGTCTTATATATTGATTGTTAAGCTAATAAAAAAAATAAGAATGTAACACCAAACTGTATGTTTGATATAGTCAATAAGCAATAATGTAATTATTTATTACGTGCCAAACATCAGTTATCTGCACCACGTTTCAATACACGGTCAATGAAATATCCATTCACCTATATAGAGGTGCAATACCATGGAATATTATCTGCAGAAAACACAGTGACAAATTCAGTACAGATTGTAGCGTTAAGTCGTTTATTAGAAACGGTGACCCCCAATTTTTTTTTCATTAAAACTTTTCTTGAAGTACGAGTAATCAATAGGCCGATTTTAAAAAAATTCTGTAGAACGAATAATTTTTTCCCCGGAAAAATCATGTTTGTTAATGTTTAAAAAATTTCGTTCTACAGAATTTTTTTTAAATCGGCCTATTGATTACTCATACTTCAACAAAAGTTTTAATGAAAAAAAAATTGGGGGTCACCAAAGTTTTTTTTCGAATTAAATTAGTTTGAAGGGTAATTGGCCCCATTTTGAAAAGTCATTGATGCCATAGCAACTACTGTTGCTATTTATTTGGTAACAGTTTTTGATTGTCAGAATGTTTAACTATGTATAACATTTAGTTTTAGTCTTTTTCCGAATTGTTTATGTACGTGTTTTGGCTCTCAAACTTGTATTTTCCATTTTTCAAGAAACTGTGTGGAGCCACCTTAATCTTATTACACACGACCCCACAAGCTGTATATGCTTTAAACATTATCGTGTATAAATAAAGATTTTTTTATTATTATTATTATTATTATTATTATTATTATTATTATTATTATTATTATTATTATTATTATTATTATTATTATTATTATTATTATTATTATTATTATTATTATTATTATTATTATTATTATTATTGCGTGATAGACTTCGTCAAAATAACAACAATCAGTCAAGTCTAGGCGGCAAAGCCAAAGATCAATCGCTCAACCATGATAAATACATCGGTAAAAATTTCTGGGGTTATGTTAAAAATGTTCTAAACACGAAAGACGTTGTACTTCCATCTTTCAACATGACAGAATGCCTTTCTTACTTCACCAATACTCTCGCTGCAATTCATCCTAACAAACTGTTTAACATTCCCAATTGGATTCCTAGGTTATCTAATCCTGAAGTTCAATTTGACCTTGACCCTCCATCATATCAACAAGTCACAAATATAATCCGTAAAATGAAAGCTTCTGGTTCTCCGTGTCCCCTTGATCAGCTCTCCATAATATGTTTTAAACGTTGTCCTTTCCTTAGAACATATTTAACTGACCTAATACGTGCTGTTTGGTTGTCCGGAACCATTCCTTCTGAGTGGAAAAAAGCTTGCACAATTCTTATTCACAAGAAAGGCGAGGCTAATATACCATCCAATTTCCGACCCATCACACTGGAAAGCATACCATTAAAAGTGCTTACTTCCTGTCTACGCAACGCAATGTACTCATTCCTCACCACTAATAACTTTATAGAACATAATATACAGAAGGGCTTCACTCCTAACCTGTCTGGTACTCTAGAACACACTGCACAAATGGCTAATATTATTAACAAAGCCCGGATCAAACAACGCTCTCTTGTCATCACTCTACTTGACCTGAAAAATGCCTTTGGCGAAGTTCATCACAATTTAATTCAATCCGTCCTTCATTACCACCATATCCCTGATCATATAAAATTTGTTATAAAAAGTCTATACACGGATTTCCATACCTCAATAATTACACCTGAATTCTGTACTCCGTTCATATTTGTTAGCCGTGGCGTTCTGCAAGGCGATTGTCTCAGTCCTCTGCTGTTTAATATGTGTTTTAACACTTTTATTCAGCATATCAAAGCCGAGAAGTATCGTCAATTTGGTTTCTCCTTTCAGTTTTTAAATCCTATCCACTGGTTTCAGTTTGCTGATGACGCTGCTGTTATAAGTAGTCAAGAATCAGAAAACCAACATCTTTTGAACCGCTTTTCTATTTGGTGCCAATGGTCCAACATGATTATACGGATTGATAAGTGTAGTACTTTTGGCATTAAAAAAGCTGTAACAAAATCCATCCAATATCTACCGAAACTCCTCATTAATAATCAACTAATTCCAGCGACCAAAATTGGCGAGTATTTTCAATATTTAGGAAGATACTTTGATTTCAATATGTCCGATCAACAACACAAGTCTGAACTCACCTCCCTGATTGACGAACTAATGACTGATATTGATTCCAAGCCACTACATCCAAAAAATAAAATCCTCTTGTACAGTCGCTATGTTTTATCCAAAATATCCTGGCATTTTACTGTTACTACTTTATCAAAAACTTGGATTTCAGAGAACATTGATTCTATAGCGAACAGTTATTTTCGTAAATGGCTTGAAATACCTATATCAGGAACACTTAGTACTGTCTACCTAACCAGAAACAAATTTGGTCTTAATATTTGTCCTCCATCTGTCAAATTCACCCAATGCCAAACAGTTCTCCGTACAGCTCTTAAAACATCTCCAAACCAAGCAATCAATGAACTCTGGAAGTCAACTAGTAACAGCACAAATATCCAGTATGATGTCTATAACTCCACCAAGCAAGTTCTTAAGGACTTTCGCTCTGGACAAGAAGATAGACTTCATAACCATTTAACCTGTCAGGGATCCTTTTTCTCCAATATTACTAAGTTCTCCTTTCCCCAGCTTACGAAAATATGGTGTGCGTCTCAGTCCAACCTCCCGAAAAATATTTTTAATTTTACAATACGATATATGAATAACTCTCTTCCCACGCGCAAAAACCTTGCAAGATGGGGTGTATCACCAACTTCAGATTGTTCTCTTTGTCTGGCTCCAGAAACTCTTCTTCACGTAGTGGCAGGTTGCCAGTCGTACCTGGAACGATTTACATGGAGACACGACTCTATCTTGAACTTTCTCGCAACGACCCTACAGACCGTAAGTGGTTCAAGTCTTTATGTTGATCTTCCAGGTTATAAAAGTCCATCCATAATAACTGGTGACACATACCGTCCAGACTTGCTCCTATCAACTCCAAGTACTGGATGCCTCTACATTGTTGAACTGACTGCTGGTTTTGAGTCAAATCTTCAAAACAACGTCGATCGTAAAAAATCCAAATATTCAGAATTAATAAGGGAACAAAGTCAAAGTGAACAATTCAGATCAGTTAAATTTGTAAACCTATCGGTTAGCTGCCTTGGTGTCTTTGCAGCAGAATGTTCTACATTCATAGAAATGCTGAATGATCTTAGCCTTGACAAGACTCACCAAAAATATTGTATTAATAGAATGACGACGATCGCAATCAGAACCACCTATTACATATTCTGTTGCCGAAACAAGGAATGGACAAATCCTGAACTGCTAACTTTTTAAAATTATTGTACTGTATATTTGTTTTATGTTGTTATATATAGTTATTAGTTATATATTGTTAGTGTTGATTCAAGTAGCCGATTGTAAATTACCTTAAATAAGCGAGATTTACAATTGTATATTATCTAAAAAGACATTTAATAAAGTTTCCATTATTATTATTATTATTATTATTATTATTATTATTATTATTATTATTATTATTATTAACGTTTGCCAGAGCTCTCGAACGCAAGGCTTGAACTTTGTATTATTACATCATTCTTAACTATAATAAAACTGAAAATTATAGTCACTCGCTTCTGTTTTTCTCTGTTGTAAAGGAGTGCCGAAGAATCGTCGTGGAGAGATTTGGCAATTTTTACTAAAGCAAGACTTACTAAGAAACAAACGTGTGTATAAAGCGCCCAAAGTAGCATCGTACAAAGAATTGAAGGAAACGCCGTCTGTTCATCAACACGCTATCCTCATTGACTGCAGTATGTTGTGTTTATATAACTAGTTTATATAATAAGGTTTACAGTATAACTAATTTTTATAACTAGTTTTATTTATTTATTTATTTATTTATTTATTTATTTATTGCCATATTTTACCGTGAAAACGAAGATACTCAATATAGACTACATTGATTTATTCGTTCGTTCGTTCGTTCGTTCGTTTATTTATTTGTTTACTCATTCATTTATTCACTCACTCAAACGAGTGACTATGCTGTATTCGAACAGAAACCGTACTGCTGTTTTATTTTGATTGTAATTTTCTTTTCTTCGTTTTTTAGACAGAACTTTTCCCGCTCATCCGTACTTTAGTCAGCATGTTGGTGTAGGTCAATTTGCTTTGTTCAACTTACTTAAAGTATATTCAAATTTGGATCCTGAGCTTGGTTACTGTCAAGGACTCAGCTTTGTTGCTGGGGTACTTCTTATGCATGTAAGTTATGCAGAAATTTCTTTGGTTGGAATAGGAGTGAGATTGAAATTAGGAATTATATAATAGGAGTAAGTTAAGAATAATGTTATTTGGTGTTACTCCGAGTGACGAACCATACCGGGGTAAATAGGAACAAACTCTACTCGACCGCGGGCTGGGATTCCAACCGGCGACCTTCGCTTTACTATATAGTCTTACGCTCTACCGACTGAGCTACACGGTCAGGTCGTGGAATGATACCCTGCGAGCAGAGCCTTCTTTTCCTTATTTCTTCGCTGAGAGAGAGGAAGAAAAGTAGGCTCTGCTGTATTCGTGTTTGGCTTCGTCCAAGATTTAGGACGAAGTAACCCGTTTAAGACCCGTTTAACCGGTTCTCGTTTTGTTTTCTGCTCCGATTGGGACTGGGTTCGAGATTGTAACCAAGCAACTGACATGCATGCGCAATGGAAACCAGTCACGAATACAGCAGAGCCTACTTTTCTTCCCCTCTCTCTCAGTGAAGAAATAAGGAAAAGAAGGCTCTGCTCGTAGGGTTGGTTAATGACTTGGAGTAGCACCTAATATCATTATTCTCTACCTGAGTTTGCTCTCCCACAATGATTATTCAAACAACAAATTTCAAATTTTACTTTCCTCGGAGCTTTTTAGCGGATTAATAATTCGACCTAACTAACTATATTTACCTTTTGTTTGAAACTTTGTGTCGAAACGTTGGGTCTCCCTTTTGACTAGTATTGTAGTCAAAGATATATTCTGGTCAAGAAATCTATCTCACTCTTTGGAGATCATTCTTTTTGTATTCTTTCTGTTTCATTCTTCGGTATTTGAAATATCTTTCAGATATTTTATTCTTTTGAAAGTCAATTTCTTTAAGTTTCTTTTCTGTTGATTCAACTTCGGGGAGATACCCACGTTAAGTGGTGACCCAATTTTTCTATAATTGTATTTTCGGGGAGATACCCATGTTAAGTGGTGACCCCATATTTTTATATTTTATATTTACACTTATTTTAATAGTATCGGGGAGATACCCACGTTAAGTGGTGACCCCATATTTTTATAGTTACTATTATTTAACTTCGGGGAGATACCCACACTAAGTGGTGACTCCATATTTTCAGTATAGTTACTATTATTTATTATATAAAATAGAGTGTTTTATTGATTTTTCCGCCACTAATAAAAGTGATAATCTCACATGTGCGATTATTTATGATAATCGCACATGTGACGATTATCGCTGAATCAGCATTATAGTTTAATGCAATATTTGCAAGGCAATAGGACAATTTTTTTATATAATAAACAGAACAATACATGGCTGCTTGGAAATATGAAATTTATTTCTCGTGTTGAACAGGATATGTCACTCGTTCGCTTCGCTCACTCGTGAGATATCCTGGTCAACACTCGAAATAAATTTCATATTTCCGCACATCCATGTATTATTCTCTATTTAATTTCGGGGAGATACCCACACTAAGTGGTGACTCCATATTTTTATAGTTACTATTATTTAATTTCGGGGAGATACCCACACTAAGTGGTGACTCCATATTTTTATAGTTACTATTATTTAATTTCGGGGAGATACCCACGTTAAGTGGTGACTCCATATTTTCAGTATAGTTACTATTATTTAATTTGGGGGAGATACCCACACTAAGTGGTGACTCCATATTTTTATAGTTACTATTATTTAATTTCGGGGAGATACCCACACGAAGTGGTGACTCCATATTTCTATAGTTACTATTATTTAATTTCGGGGAGATACCCACGTTAAGTGGTGACCCCATATTTTTATAGTTACTATTATTTAATTTCGGGGAGATACCCACACTAAGTGGTGACTCCATATTTCTATAGTTACTATTATTTAATTTCGGGGAGATAACCCACACTAAGTGGTGACCCCATATTTTTATATTTTATATTTACACTTATTTAGTATTGGCCCCGTTTTTCTATAATTATATTTTCGGGGAGATACCCACTCTGTGCTGACATTTATTATTTTATTGTCTAAAAGATATCCACAAAAGTTGCGATAACCAGAGTAGCAATATAGACCATGTCTCATATTTACTTTTTTTTCCCTTTATAATTTGCTTTTACTTTCTCTTTTATTTTCCTAACTATTAATTCTAACATTACTTGTCGACTTTCTAAGTGGGAGGAAAACCCGGAGGGAGCCAGGACCTCTGGTGTAGCATATAGATGACGTGTGCTGTTAGCGCGCTGCTTCTCACTGGTGGAATCCAAAGTTAAGCCAGGTTGGATGGGGTTAATACTTAAATGGGTGAGCTCACGAGGGTAAAGTTGTAGTTGGTCTCCTGTGCTTCAAGGGTTTTTCTCAGTCTCGGTTTTCCTTCTTCCATAAAACCAACACTAAAAACTAAACTAAGTTTATTTATACTAGATATTGGACAAACCCTATTACGTAATATATCTAAACTGTTCTCTTGTTTCATTGTCTGTGAACCACTTACATTATCTAATATCGATATGTCTAACTAAAACTAACATAGTGTTTGTGTTACAGCTTGGAGAAGAAGAAGCGTTTGATGTTCTCAAGCATATAAACTTCAACTATGGTTTACGTCACCAGTATATGCCTGATATGGCAGGCTTGAGAGTAAGTGGTTACCTCTGCCAGGAGGTTATGTTTTCACTTCTGTTTGTTTGTTTGTTTGTTTGTTTGTTTGTTTGTTTGTTTGTTTGTTTGTTTGTTTGTTTGTTTGTTTGTTTGTTTGTTTGTTGTTTGTTTGTTTGTTTGTTTGTTTGTTTGTTTGTTTGTTTGTTTGTTTGTTTTCGGGCTGAGGTAGCCAGTTTAAACTGGTCTAATATCTTATTATATGGTTCAGATGTTGATACTTTGTTTCATTCTTTCTGGTTTTTAACCCATTGACTACCAGGGGTCTTATTCTGCAGTTGTTAAGGTAGCACGGGTGGCGTGTGCTGTTAGGGCGCTGCCTCTCACCGCTGTACTTAAGCCCAGTTGGACGGAGTTAGTACTTGGATGGGTGACCGTCTGGGAATAACGCCGTTCTCTAACTTGAATTTCATGTGAGTAGAGTTTAGTTGGTCTCTCCTGTGCTTCGAGGGTTTTTCGCAGGGTTCTGCGGTTTTCCTCCATCCGTAAAATCAACACTTAGGTCTTAGCTTATGTCGTGCACTTTAATCATGAGCCTCTGGCTCGGATGATTGGGCGACCACATCCTGTGTTTAACGACGTTAAATAAATCATTACTCATTACTCATAAACATGCCCCTTTGTGCAAAATGTCGCGAAAAGAGATTAAATGTATGTCCAAGCCTTGGATCACTACTGGTATTAAATATTTGTCAACTAAAAATTCATACTATAGGTCAAAATATAAACTATATCGCAATAAATTAAATCACCTTCAACGAGTTAGCAAAAAAAAGTACTATGAAAAGTATTTTACCATGAACAACAAAAATATTAAAAAAACTTGGAAAGGAATTAAACAGCTCATTACTCTTAAATCTGGGGGTTTTAATCTACCCACCAAGATTATAAAAAATGACTGAAATAAAAAACACTAAAGATATATCTTCTGCTTTTAATGATTATTTTTCTAATATTGACAAGAATTTAGCAAATGCTGTTCCAATCCCTCAGAATTTTATGGGTCCTGCTGTGTCAAATAGCTTTTTTATGTCACCTGTCACTGCGAATGAAATAGAATATGAAATTTGCCAACTTAAATCAGCAAAAGCAACTGGTCCATACAGTATCCCTATTGATCTTTTAAAACTACTTTAAGTCTACCTTATCTGCTCCCCTTGAAATAATTTATAATCACTCCTTTGCCACTGGTGAGCCAAATTGTGCTAATGCAAACCTAGTTGATTTGAAAAGGAGCATAAACAGAAATTTGGAAAATGTGTTTGATTGGTTGCTAATAAGCTTTCCCTTAATATAGATAAAACCAACGTTATCCTATTTCATCCACCTCAACGAGTTCCTAACTATAAAATTAAACTACAACTAAAGGATAAACAAATTAAACAAGAAAAATACATTAAGTACTTAGGGATACTCATTGACTCCAATTTAAGCTGGAAATACCATGTTTCTCATATTTCAAAATAAATTAAGCGTTGCATTGGCATAATTTCGAAAATCCGTTATTTTGTTGATATAAAAGTTCTTATGCAACTTTATTACACCTTGATTTATCCATATTTAACATTTGGATTGCCTGTTTGGGGTAATACATATCCATCCAATCTCAATGTATTGATTAAGCTACAGAAAAAAGCGCTGAGAATTATGACTTTTTCTAGCTATGATTGTCATACTAGTCCACTCTTTAAAAATCTTAAGATTCTAAAATTTGTAGATATGATACATTTTCAGAATGCTCTGTTTATGTTCGATTTTCACTTTGGTAATTTAACAACTGTTTTTGATGTAATATGTCATACGCGAGGAGGAGTGTTTCATCAGGATATCCAAACACCGAGACATTTGTTAAAAACCGAGGCGAAGCCGAGGTTTTTGAACAAACTTCGAGGTGTTTGGATATCCTGATGAAACACTCCTCCGAGTGTATGATATAGCATCTCAAACAAATCAGTATTTTAAGAGAAAATCAAGATGAAAGTTTGCTTAATTTATGTAATTTCTTCCTCCGATATCCAAACCACCGACACGGTACTGATTTCCTTTGTGTTTTCTTCATGAATTATTAATGAGTTTGAGATGACTTCTTTAAAAATGTTACTCAAGTCCATCAATATAAAACAAGATTGGCTGAGAAAAATGCTTTATATATTCCTAAAATACGGACAAACTATGGCAAGTTCAATATACGATACATTGGTACAAAAACCTGGAACTCTATTGATAACAATCTAAAATCTTCCAATAAGTCTCGTTTCAAATCACTCTTAAAAGAATCTCTATTGGAATTCTATGAATAACTATTATAGGCTAGGCTATTATACATATATCTTTTTCTCAAGTGTGTGTTTAAGTCATCCGATTTGTATATACTTGGACTATTTGCCATATTTTCTCTGCACATGTAATTTAACTTGTAGTTTCTGTTTAATTTGCCTTATTTATTGCGTAACTCCCAGTGTTGATTTGTAAGATTTTTAGCTCGATTAGCCTTCCTCGGTTATTTCTAGGCAGCCATTACTCAATGTTTAAAGTTTTATTTTCTATTTACTGATAAAAATGTAAGATTGTGAGTATAAATAAATTTGTTTGTTTGTTTGTTTGTTTGTTTGTTTGTTTGTTTGTTTGTTTGTTTGTTTGTGACCAGGATATCTCACAAAATACTGCACAGATTTTTCGTGAAAGTTTGTAAAATATTGCTCATACGACCAACCATTTCAATTTTGGTTGAATTTGGTTGAAATTTGGATGAGAAATTAATAAAAATCTTTCCTCCGTGTAGAAATGCTCGATTGCGCTTATTATCAAATTTGTTTTATGCAAAATCTTTGCATAATTTTGGTACGAGGATTTTATTCATTCATACATGTGTAGGTCTCGTGTGCTAGCCTGGTTAGCGGGATGATTCATTTTCTTTTTAAACATCTCTAATTACCCCCTGGCGAAGAAATATGCAATCTCTGAGAGCCCTTTTGTTTACTTATATTTTATCATGTATCGTTAACAAAATCTACCTTTATAAATTAGTAGAAACGTACTAGTAGACTATTGCAAATGCTGCAATCTGATTGGCTACTGTACTCGGTATCTATTCGTCGATTGATAGCGAGTAGGAAATTGAGTACCAGGACTCGAGCGGCCGTGCAGTAAAACAATATTGAGGCGACAAGGAGTGGAAGATTTGTTCCACTCAGGAAAATGTTTTGTCAGGCCTGGAACGGGCAGGGAAGTTTTCTTAGTCTTGTGAGCTTTCTCGGTTGGAACTAACGACTTTAACACAAAGGAAATTTTTTTTTTTAAACTTTGTTCATTCCTGTCCTGCGGAAAATATTCCGGAGAGGAAACCAACCTTTTACCTTTTTTTTACCTGTTTTCACACAGAAACAATGGTTATGCTTCGTTTTTTGAAATAATCCGGAGAAACTAAGGCACACAAGTTAGTTCTACTAAAACAACTTCAAATTTCATAGAAATTTTGAGCGCATAATCTAATTGTTAATAAGACTTTGGCTCCATAGGAAAAAGCTATCAACAATCAGATGTTTCCCTCTAAAACGTTTCACAGTGTAGATTCGTGCTTCGTTCTAGTTCCTTGCACAGCCGTAGTGTTACTTTTGAGTTCTGAAAATTATTAGACAGTCCACTGTTTTCAGGAGGGGAGAAATCTTTGTTCTATAGTGAGTTCAGAAATTATAATTTGCATTAAATTTCCATATTACAATAAATGTGATTTGTCCAGATACACAAATGCTGCAAGTGTTAATCTTTTCAATTATCAGCAATGACACTAAAACTATGAACGAGAACTGGGGAGAGTGAGCAGATATTCCAGAATTATTACTGCATGGTAATAACAATAAACAAGAAATATGTTAAGTTGTCGAACTAGATTATAATAGTGGTATTACTGCTGATATTAAAGACGACATGCGAGTATGTGACGTTGAGGACATCTTTGCTCAAGTAGAATGAGAAGATGTCGAGAAATTCAAGAACTATATAAGCTGTAAAAAAAACTGGAGGTTCACTTCCGAGTCTTTTTCTAATAATTGTTTCACGGCAGTTTTACCAATATTCCTTTCTTTTTTTAATGTTTGTTTTTAATAGGTGCAGTTTTATCAATATATCCCTTTCTTTTTTTTTAATGTTTGTTTTTAATAGGTGCAGTTTTATCAATATTCTCGCCTTCTTCATGACACATGTCCAAATCTTTATGATCATTTTCAAAACTATGAAGTTACTCCAACTTTGTACGCTGCTTCTTGGTTTCTTACTCTCTTTGCTTCCTTGTTTCCAGTTTCCTTTGCTTGCAGAGTTCTAGGTACGTCACAAGCTTTTTTGTTTTTGTCCAGACAGACAGATTGATTGATTGATTGATTGATTGATTGACTGATTGACTTTTATTTAGATACGGTGGTTTCATAAGTTAAAAACTTCTTTACATGAAAGCCGTACATGAAGTAATTAAGTAACTAACTAATTACATAAAAATTTAAGATACAATGATGCAGCTATATACAATAATGATAAAATATTTTGACGTTATGAGGTTGAAGCCGAAGCTTTATAACCCATTGACAACTTATTTTTAAATATTGTTCTAGATTTTGCGGTTTTTATATCCAGCGGGAGAGAATTCCAATTTTTTCCTCCCCTGTATGAAAACGACGCTTTGTAATATTCCGTTTTATATTCCGTTTTCGGAATATAACTCATTGACACATTAACAGCATTCTCTCTAAGACCAGATTTGCATGGGTTATTTTCAGAATTCAATGAGAAAAGATCACAGAGATATTTTGGAACATTGCCATTAATTACATCGTACATTAAAATGCCGAGCCGCTTATCTCTTCTCAAAGCTAAATTATTCCAATTTAGGTGTTCTAGAAGATCTGCTGATCTCACGTCATAGCCTTGAAAAGTAATTATTCGGGCAGCACGGTTTTGTAATTTCTGGATTTTGCTGGCAAGCCATTTGTTTAAATAGCCCCACAGAGCATCGCAGTAGTCGAAGACAGGCTGTATTAAAGCATTATACATCATTTTTAATATATCTAATGACACATAATCACGAGCCTGTCTTAGACCACTTATGGAACGATTAACTTTGGAGCAGAGTTTATCAATGTGCTCATTCCATGTAAGATTTTCATCTAAATATATCCTTAGATATTTTGTGTTTTCAACTCTCTTAATTTCTTTTTCACCAATGGTAATTGGAAAAGTTCTAGACAGAGAAATATTTATTTAAATTCGGAATTTCTTCAGTTATGTAACTGCTTTACAAGAAAGCCGAGAATACTTTTAAACATACATAAAAATTTGAGTTGTACGCCTCTATAAGTAAACGTCTTTTTCAAAAACTCAGTGAGTGGTTTTGGTAAGACGAGTGACATTTCTTTATTTCGTAATGCATAAGTATTATCTAAGGTATAAATTTTAAAATGGTCTCGTTGGTAAGAGGGTGCCATATTATTTAATACCATACATCATTATATACAGACAGACAGACAGACAGACAGACAGACAGACAGACAGACAGACAGACAGACAGACAGACAGACAGACAGACAGACAGACAGACAGACAGACAGACAGACAGACAGACAGACAGACAGACAGGCAGGCAGGCAGGCAGGCAGGCAGGCAGGCAGGCAGGCAGACAGGCAGGCAGGCAGGAGTGAAAACATTCTTGTAGAGGTAATCATAATGAGAGGCAACTCTACAAACTTCGACGTTGATAGTTCTATGTAAAAAGGAGAATAATTATTTCTTATTGATTATTCTTCAGACTTACTTTGTCTTGATGGACTGGAAACAGTTTTTAAGGTATAGTTGTTCTATTTTTGTCTTATGACATTAACTTGTTTTGCAAAGACTGTATTGAGTCAACGTGATGGGAGTTAATGAATTAGTTACAGTACTTAGAGTTAGTTAGAATTGATGAAAATTGTTACACTTGATAAGAATTGACAAGTGTTAATAAAGTTTTTGGAAATTGATAGGATTGATGAGGGTTCATTAGGGTTGATTGAGGTTTAATTTATTTGACCGCTTATGAGAATTGCTCTTGAGTGTTGGGGGAGTAACTCTTCCATATGCGGAGAAGGAGGCTGAGTCAGCGATAGATAGCGGTTTCACGAAGAAGAGTTGGTTGAAATGAAAACATATACTCCAGGAGGAGAGTATATATACTATCATCACCAAAACCTGTGTAAGAATTGAGTAATTCCGCTAGTGGGTCTTGTTAGCGTAAGAGTTCAGTAGTAAACGTGCTTACTGATTAGGGTTAAGGTTTTGGGAGATGGGGGGGGGGGGGGGGGGGGGGGGGTTAGGTAATCATTGAATCGTAAACATTCAGAAATGTGACATTTCGTTCCGTAGAATAATAAAGCCATCTTCTGGCTTGTGTCTTTTTTCATTTCAATCAACTCTTTTATGTGAAACTGCTTATCTAACACTGCGTCAGCCTTCCTTTTCCGCCTAGTTACTCTCTTTTCGTGGCTGAGCTGTTGTCTATGGGACTGGGAGCTAAATTGGCTTTTTGACGTAAGCAGAATTACGCCCAATCTCGTACCCAGAATTGCGCCTGGTCCCAAGCAAGTCCCATACCCCCAAATAGAAAATAGAAAGTCTCGGTCTAGGCTGACTTATTCCTACTATATTGTTCTAGGTGTCTCTAACTCTTGTACGTCGTTTCCAAGATAAGATCTTAGCGTGTGAAAATCTCGAAACAGTCGTGGAGTTCTTGAAAGTAGATTTACCTAAATTAGCTGTGGATGAACTGGAGAGCATAGTGGAAGATGTACTGGCCATGGAGATTGGTGATCAGCTGCTCAGATTTGAAGTAGAGTATCAAGTGTTCCAGGAAGAAGAAATTAATCCTCCGCTCACCAAGCCTCTTCTTGAGAAGATAGAAAAACTCACGGAAGAAAACAAAAATCTTAAAAACCGAGGAAATTTTTTGAAAATTGAAACCAAACAATATCAAAGAAAAGAAAAGGTTTTATTAGAAAAAGTTAAGAAGTTGGAAGTTGAAAATAAAAGGTTGCTAGACTTAGCGAATGAAAGATGTGAAGGAAATGGCGTTAGGAATGACGATGTTGGTGCTGACTCACTTATTGTTGGTGACTGTATTGAAAACTGTACAAGCCCTATTGATGACAATACAGACAGCTTTGAACATATAATGGGAGGCTTGGGAGCTGATGAAACTGACGATGATATTGATGCGCTGTCGTGTGATTCACCTTTAACCATTGAAGATTCCTTATGTGATAAATCCAACAGTCCTAATCCATCACAAGAGCTGGACGAATGTGATCATAAATGGACGAAGTTGTAAAACTGGGTCTCCTTGAGAAGGTATTTCGTATATAGGTAAAGAAAGACGCTGTTGGTAATAATCTTTGTCTTATGGTGCGTTCGTTTGCGTTATTCCAGAATAAGAATAATTTCTGAGATATTCCAGAATAGCTTGATCTCTTGTTTTCCAAACAATGGGTTATTCTGGTTAATCCAGAACTTGACGGATGATATTCCAGATTAAGAAGATTTCCTAAACTAACGTTCACTTACCTTATTCTGGTTATTTCTATTCCGGAATGGTCCTAAACGAAAACACCCTTTAATTATAATGCAAGTATAATTCATATTATTGATAGCACAGTGCATATTAATCTAAGTGTAGTGGATATTGGTAATAATTGGATACATCCAAAGCACATTCATTGTGTCTGACAAGTGTCTAAGACCTGTTTCCCACTTCAACCGTACTGAAACGTAGCGTTTTCTTTTGTTCTTCTCGAAAGCTCACAAGACAAAGAAAAACGGCTACGTTTTGTACAGTATGGTTGAAGTGGAAAACGGCTTTAAGGCGTGTGTTCTGATGCAGGCGTTACAAGAAGCGACTATTTCCTTATGAATAAAACCATTAAAGTGGCTCGGCAGTCTAAATTATGGGAAATCCCCCCCCCCCCGTAAAGGTTTTGCACAGGTCTCATGAGCTTCGTTTTAGTTCATTGCATAGCTCTAGTGGTGGTCTTGATTAATGAAAAGTTTTATACCCTCAAAGTTTACCTAAATGAAGAAACCGTTTTTCTGATATATGCAGAAAGTTAATTTGCATAAAATCTGACTCTTACCATTGACACAATTTCTTCAGATATGTGAGCGCTAAAACTTTTTATTAATCAAGACCACCACTGTGTTTTTGTGTTTATCCTTTAAAAAAACAAAAAAAGTACAAACAAATAGTTTAGTAAACAAAAAACACATACTGTTTTATTCTTGTGCACACGTGTTTAACGTCTCTAAACACCATTGTCAAGTTATAAAGCCAGTAGGTTATCAGAATCACTCGTAAGACAGTGTCCTGTACGTGCAATGTATGTATCTCTCAAGTTTGTAAGACTTTGATTGCTGGTTATTTGTTTCAATACCAAAAAGAGTCGCGTCAAAAATTCTTGACTGCAATGCATCAGAACACAAATCTTGTTCCAGAGACACATTACATGAACAAAGAGTGCTTTAAAATTTTAATATTCAATATGACTACACTAAATATAAACATTACGTTTGCAAAATGAGTGACAAAAAATTAGCAATCTCCAGCGCAGTTGAAAGTCTAAACTGTCTCAGGGGCGGACCATTAGAAAAGTGGTGGGGGAGGGGACTTTTTCAACGTGCACAATTGTTTTTTTCTCAATTGCTCGTGCAATTAAATAATTTTCTTTGTGCACGAATTTTTATTTCGTTTATAGTGAGGCAAAAAGTTCCAGGCCCCTGCGCGGTTTGCAGGTAGACACAAACTTAGTATAGATATGCCGTTTTAGGTTAGTACCAGTTTCATCAGTGTCGTTTTGTTTAAAAAGCATTCCGCATTCGTACCGAAAACAACAACTAGCCATGAGTAAACGTGAAAAATAAACAATCTAGTTGTCAGTTATTTCTTAAAATATCATAATTCCGTTTAACACATTCGAACAAAGAATTAAAGGAGCAGAAATAAGAAAATGACATTGGATATCAAGTATCAATACGTCTTCAAACTCGTACAAGAATAGCTTTCTCACTCTTGTTCTCACCTTTTCAGCTGGCTGTTTTCATCATAGCCAGCAAAAGGACGTCTGTTTTCTCAGCCTATTTTCATCCCGAGACCCGAGCTTAATTTACTGTATAATTTCGGACTGCTATACAGTAAATAAAACAACAACAGCACTGCACAACAATGGGAAACCATTAAATGCACGTTTAGTCTGACAAAATAATTTGATAAATAATTTTTTCGATCCTTCGCAGTTCGCTCAAGACGGGCGGCCGTGTAAAAAACATTTTGTGGGAGACTGAATCCTACCTGCAAACCGCGCAGGGGCCTGGAACTTTTTGCCTCATTTTTTGGTTCTTCGTTAGCGTTCCAGGTAATAAACTAATCGATTTGTCATGATCATGATTTGCATAAATTATACGTGACGTAACCGGAACCAGAAAAATTAGCCAATCAGGACAGCCTTATTTCGTCTGTCGCCCAATCAGATTGCTTTATTTGTATAGATCTATGAATTGAAAATTTTACCTCCTTTTCAATAGCCCTGCCGGTTCGACGATTCAAAAATATCAAACATTTCTTATTAAAATAATAAAATTTGATGTATAAAACAAATAGATGACATTTTTCCGTGCGTGTGTACTGTAATAACGCACAGAAGACGTCACAGCGTGTAAAGAACAACAGTCACACTACTCGACTGCGTCTCGTGGCGTACTTTTTTGTTCTTTACACGCTGTGACGTCATCTGTAATCTATTACAGTAGCACGAAAAAATGTCATCTATTTGTTAATTACAACTCAAATTTTAAAAAATTACATTTAAAATAGATTGGGGGAAACAGAAGGAAGATGGTTTTTGTTATGGAATATTTAAACAAAAATATCTTTAAACAAAACAAATATGTTTAAGTAAAAAATCATCTGTAAACAAAAAAAATCAACTTTAAGCAAAAAAATTATCTTTCAATAAAAATATGAGCACTAAAGTGAGCTGCAAGCTCAGCTCAGCTCATTAAACAATAGCCTGGTACCCTGGCCCAATTTCAAAAGAAATATGGGCCAGGTAACCACTAATCTCATTCTCGCGTCATCAGGGCTAAATCTACTTATGACGATTGCAGTTTTACTCATAGCCACTAAAAACGCGCGAAATTTCAACCAATAGGAAAGCAGAAGCCTTTAGTGGTTACCTGGCCCATATTCTTTGATTGGGCCAGGGTACCAGGCTAATTAAACAACTGCCGCATTAAACAGTTAACCCAGGCAGGCAGTTGGCTATTATTTTATATTTGGGGAACAATAAATATCTGATCTTCTGAAGTTTTTATCTTGGTTTAATGTGCAACTCAAAAGACCACTTTTCTTCTGTTATTAACACGCCTGTGGTACATGTGGTTATGGGTGTTTATCGTTAAGAATGGCACATGTGGTGGTACAGGCGTGTTTGTTCCGAGGAGTGCATTAGCCGTGAAAAATCTCAATGATCAAATATTTGTTGATGGGATCCAACACTATATTCTGAATCATAGTCAATGGAGAGATGGTCTGGAAACTCAGTCTTTGTTCTTTCTCTTTTTTTTCACGTTTATACAAACTTGTGCACGGTGAAGACAATGTATTTTGCTATAATGAAGCATTCATCCAATAGCAACGTGTGGGTTCAATCGCTCAGTCAACCATGTTATTTAAAGGACATTGGCAATATAAATTAAGTTTGACTAATTTGAAAGAACTCGTAAAATTGTAATAAAAGATCTTTTACAACTGTTTTGTATCTTTCTTCGTTTTCAAGATATTCCAGTTTGTTTGATATGTAAATTAGATGGTCTCTGACGTCAGGAGCAGGGTACAGTATTTTCACACCTAGCAAAATCAGTTATATCTTTAAGTTTGTTTAACGAAATAACTTGAAACTGTGCACATAAGAACGCCCTGTGACACTAAACATTTTATGTTAAGCAATCATAGAGGTGTAAGTGATTTTGTAATGTATGAAAATACTGTACCCTGCTCCTGACGTCAGAGATCATCTAATTTACATATCAAACAAACAAACAGAAATATTTTTAAAACGAAGAAAGATACAAAAAAGTTGTAAAAGATCTTCTATTACAATTTTACGAGTTCTTTCAAATTTGACAAACTTCATTTTTATTGCCAATACCTCTTTAAATATTAATAAGTGAAAAACAAAAGGTTTGTGCACAGTGAGGACCGTCTCAACATAAAATCACAGTTTATTAAAGGTTCTTTGAAGTTTGCCGAGTTTCCAGACCATATATCTTATTGATTATGTCTGAATGTTTTGGACATGCGACATATATATATATATATATTAAGAGATTATTAACCGAGAACGAGGTCTGTACGGGGAAATATCAGACCGACGTCTTGACAGTACAGACCGATCCGCAGGCGAGGTTCGTACAAAAAAGACCGAGGTCTGATATTTTCCCGTACAGACCGAGTAAACGAGGTTAATAAAGCGTTTATTATATGGCTATTTCAAGTTTTTCGATAATTATTGTATCAAACTTAGTGTGAAAACCTTAGAAATTCACGCGAGCAAAATCAACATCCGGGACAGCGGTCCGGATACGGAAAAAGACGGACCGTGGTCCGGATACGCATTTTTACGGACCGTGCGTTGACCAATCATAACTCAGGATATTACAAAGCCATATAATAAATAGATATATAGTAAGAAAAAAGAGCCCAACAACTTCTGATATATAGGCCTTTTTATTAGACGTTTCGGTAAATATTATACCTTCCTCAGTACAATCGCTATACCAACCGTGGTATATAGCGATTGTACTGAGGAAGGTATAATATTTACCAAAACGTCTAATAAAAAGGCCTATATATCAGAAGTTGTTGGGCTCTTTTTTCTTACTGTATATCTATATTTCAAGAAGTGAAATAAAAGTAGCGTGCTGCGTAGGCAGTGTAGAAACAACAATCGAAATATAGTAAGGTTAGATATACTGCCGAAACAGAGAACGTAGGAATCTAACGTTTCGAGCGAAGGCCCTTCTCGTCAGGCCTTCGCTCGAAACGTTAGATTCCTACGTTCTCTGTTTCGGCAGTATATCTAACCTTACTATATTTCGATTATATTTCAAGAAGACTGGCTACGAATCTCTTCATGAGATCCTTCTGGATATCGTCTTCCGTTGGCTCAAGCCTCTTCATTTATTTCTTCATATATATATATATATATATATATATACATGCGTGAAAATTCTACTTCTCAGCTCCGAGGCAATAGTTCTTTGGCTTTGCGATATGCATTACATAAACATTGGAATTAAAAAATATATAAAATGGGAAAATAGAATATAGTGATTGTAGAAAAAAAAAGGGAAGTGGAATATAATAATCATTAATTAAATTTTAAAAATGCGGCGTGAAAATGTGTTAGTTAATTATTTTTTGAATTATTGTAAAGTATTTGCCAAATACTTTCTTCTCATCTGCTTCGATGAGTACATAGTTGAACGTACGAGGAATGGATTAATTGCACGTGCAAAGAACCATTCTTGCAGAAATTACATAGTTGAACATACGAAGAATGTATCCTTGCAGGTGATTAATTGCACGTGCAAAGAACCATTCTTGCAGAAATTCGTTCCATTATCTGTAACTTTAGATTTCAGTATTTAATTGCACTTTTTGGTAAATATATTGCATGGAATTTATTTGAAATGGAATAGCATGGAATAGCATTCCAATTAACAATCAAGGCTCACTGTATGGTCATAAAAGGTATATACATAATTATTACACAATAGATTTAAACTTGTATAATTATAAGATACAATATCATATATGGGGGGTGCTGCAATTTTATGGGCGCTGGTATTCCTTAGGAGTGTTTAATAGATCTGAAGTGCTGGCTGATCATCTGATGAAACTGGCTTAATGTTTTTAGAACTAACACTGCGTAATTTATCAGTTCTTGCTTTTAATATGAACTATATTATCCAGCAGAACTTGTGACACGAAAAGTTGTCAAAAAATGCTGATCAAGACAAAAGGTTTGCGAGTACACGCGAGAGCCTCGACTGACAGTCCAGGTAACCAAGTCAGCCTGGGCGGGCTTGCTCGACTCTCGTATAAAACACAAAATTAAAAATAACAAGAAAGTTCATAAAACACACAATCCAGTTCGATCGGGTACGTCTGCAGCGCTGTATGATCGAGTTAAATACTCCCAAACTTATTTGATAACAACATATGTCAACGTTCTTTAGAACTCGTCAAAAGATTACTTTGCACACATAGCAAGATATTTCATAATACGGCATAATACTGGTTATATATACTGTCAGATCTCTTCATGTATTCCATAACCACAAGATGTTGATGACTTTTGCTGCGCAAAATTGTTGTTGATTCGTTTGGGTTTGTACATATGAATTTGACAATAACCAGTCTTGTCCAGGTGCTGGTCACTCTGGCTTGTATTTTCTTATATATAGCGTCCTTCTGAAATGTTTTCTTTTATCAGCACCCATAAAGTTGGATTAAGCATGAATTATTTGTAGAAGACCTTTGATGGAGAATGAAAATGTAAATGTTTTAGCAACCAATTGAATAAAACATTAATGTGTCGTGCATTATTTGTCGCTTTTTATCCATCTTTGAAGTTATGTCTTTCTATAGGTGTCATTCGACTCTCAACTCAACTCTTTTCCCGTTTGCATGCGGTCGTCGCAGAAATTTGGGCGCAGCTCCCCGCGAGTACTTGCATCTAAATAAAAAGAACTCGCAGTGCTTGTTTTTTGGCGCTGTGAGCCTGTTTCTGCGTATGCGATGACCAGAAAAGAGCCTTAAGCCTGTTTTGCAGTCATCGCACAAGATGGTTCGCAGCTCGCTGCGAGTATTTGGATCTAATTAAAAATTACTCCTATCGAAAAAGCAAGCACTGCGAGTTCTTTTTAATGAGATGAGCGAGCTGCGAACCAGTTTCTGCGATGACTGAGTTTCAGACCTAATAAGAGTTAATACAGTATATGTATTAGTTTACTCTGACTTACGCCAGACGATATCTACTTGTCAAGGGAAGAACTCAACATCATCACATCGTTTGTGACATTTGAGCAAGCGTATTTCTTAAAGGGTATTGGCAATAAAAATTAAGTTTATCTCATTTGAAAGAACTCGTCAAATGGTATAAGAAGACCTTTCACAATTTTTCTGTATCTTTCTTGTGTTTTGAAATATTTCGCCCAAAGACGGCGTGCTGTCCGCCATCTTGTTGTAATATTGGGCCTAATTAACTAGGAAATTGGTGACGTCACAAGCAGGGTAAACCTGATGAAACTACTCCGTGGGTGACCAAATTTCCACGGAAGGCTTTTTACATGTTGTGGGTCAATTTAAAATGGAAATAGCGCAACAAAATCGAGTTTCTAGCTCATAATGTCATAAGGGTGGCAAGATAAAAGTTTCACTTTACCCTGGTTATGATGTCACATGCATATCGAAAATAATTCCAAGATGGCGGACAGCAGGCTGTCTTTGGTCCAAATATTTCCAAAACCAAGACAGATACGGAAAAATTGTAAAAGGTCTTCTTATACCATTTGACGAGTTCTTTCAAATGAGACAAACGTATTTTTTATTGCCAATACCTTTTAATAAAGTTAAACAGCAAAAAAATGTTTGTTTCTTCTCAAGGGACCGGCCGTAGCGCCCTCTGCCATCCGTGAAGAAACATTGAGTTTTGCGGTCTCTTTCTAACCCCGTGCGTGCTTTGAGAAAAGACTCGCGTAAAACCCTCGCAGCTTAATTATTAACAGGATGTGTTCGCTAGCTGCAGCACGCCTGTTAACAAGTTGTTATACCAAGTTGTGATTTTATCAAGCCACTACAAGCTTGTTGTCAAGGCCTTATATCAACAACCAACCGCTTTTATACTTAGTACTATTTATATACTTGTCATCAACTTTGTTACAAGTTGTCAACAATTTATCTCAGACTTATAATAAAAGAAGCGAGAATTTGTTTACTATTTGTTGCTATAATAATTATTTATTGTCCTATTTTAATTTTTTTATAGCCATAAATGATAAACGTGGTGTTTCCACAAATTCTCTCTTCTTTTAAAGCCCTAATCAAATGAGAACGCAAGTCATCGCAACTTGACTTACGATGCCATCAGTCAAACGTTGGCACAAGTCGTCGCAAGTTCTGCACTTCCGCTAGTTCCCACGCCTTTTCGCTAGTTTTCATGGTAGTTTCTATGGCGACGGAACACGAAAGTCTTGCATCGACTTCAACCCATTGCTTCAACCTCGTACCCAGGGCCATTTATAGGGAACTGGGCCAAGATGGCGGGAACAAATGGCCCTGGTGGAGGCTAGGCTATCTCAGCTTCTGATTGGTCAAGAGCTTATGGCGTAAATCAGACGGTTTGATTTTGTATTTTTAAAAAAAAAATTGTATTTTGACCTTGTCGGTTGTTCCTGCCCACGGCACGGGAAATTATATTTTAAACCATGCAATAATTAGCTGTAATTAGGTATAATTACTGTGTAAAGAACTGAGTTCTAGTTATCAAAATGCGCAATATACTGCGCATTTTGAGCTAGCCTCCACCAGGGCCATTTGTTCCCGCCATTTTGTTTTTGGCCGCCATCTTGGCCCAGCCCCTACAAATGGTCCTGGGGACGAGGTTGGCATCGACTTGTGTTTTGTGTTCAAACGTTTCGCAAGCTCTCGCATGTTGAAGAAAACTTGCGATGAAATTTGAACAAAATCAAATTAGTCGCAAGCTAGCTAACGCAAGTCATCGCAAGCCGTGGCGGTCAAACGAGACACAAGAGCACATGCTAAAACTTACGATGACTTGCGTTCCCGTTTGATCAGGGCTTTACAATTTGTCACCATGCAAACATTCAAAGAGCTAACCATTTTAATATAGACTTGTAAACTGGTTATAATTTGGCTCACGCGATTGATTAGGATTGTACTGTGGTTTTAACTCGCATAAATTAAAATGTACAAAGAAGTATTGGTTTAGTTTAGATGTAAACAAACGTTAATTCAAATCTCCTTTTGCGGCCGAGGAAAAGAATTTCGTGACACGAGTCAGCCCAGGTAGCCGGGCTAGGCCGGGTTCATGTAATCAGCACCTAACTTGGAACAACCAGTGCCCATGCATCCCCGTGACGGCCTTTTAAACCGCCTCCGTGGAAGAATTAACCCAGGCGTTTTTATTACGCGCGTAAAACACAAAAAAGTTAAAGAAAGTTTGCATGCGCACGTCATTCTTGATGTTCGCTGACGAAGAATGGCGTGGATCGTTGAATGATGATTGCAATGACGCCACATGACGCGATCAACCATCGCACAAACGGTTCTTCCTTGAATAATCTGAAGCGATTATTGTAAATAGCTCTGTCTTCTAGTGTTTAAAGTCAAACAGAAAATGGATAACATTTTTAAACAAAGGATTATAACCATCCGAAATATCTCTCCTTATCTTACAATGCAGGTAATAGTTTGTTGCAAGAGCTGTAACGACTATACTGGATTACTCGGGTACGGTAAACTGCAAAATTTCCGATTCTAGCTACCGAAAACAAGAGTAGTATATTGATATTTAAATATTGTTACGGAAATTTTGCAGTTTACCGTACCCGCGAGTAATCCAGTATAGTCGTCAGCTCTTGCAACAGGAGTTTTTCCTACTGTATAAAGTTTATGTTGTTTTGTTTTTTATTGTTCACTAAAGGAAATACAGAAAGACAATTTGAAAGACTATACGATTCAGAAACTTGTGAAAGATGGAAGCACATGTAAGTTGGTATAAACTAATTATAAACTAATTATATTTAATGTCTATCTTTTATATCGTCGTGTCTTTTTAATGTCTATCTTTTATATCGTCATGTCTTTTTAATGTCTATCTTTTATATCGTCATGTCTTTTTAACGTCTATCTTTTATATCGTCATGTCTTTTTAATGTCTATCTTTTATATCGTCATGTCTTTTTAATGTCTATCTTTTATATCGTCGTGTCTTTTTAATGTCTATCTTTTATATCGTCGTGTCTTTTTAACGTCTATCTTTTATATCGTCATGTCTTTTTAATGTCTATCTTTTATATCGTCATGTCTTTTTAATGTCTATCTTTTATATTGTCATGTCTTTTTAATGTCTATCTTTTATATCGTCATGTCTTTTTAATGTCTATCTTTTATATTGTCGTGTCTTTTTAATGTCTATCTTTTATATTGTCATGTCTTTTTAAAGTAATTGACAAATTGTCTACTTGTAGTTGGGAGCGGCAGCAATTGGCATTACTATATATAGCTGTTCCTGTTACCCAGCCTATTGTCCTAACGTCTGTATTTACATTTGTAATATATGTACGGCAAAGTTAATACATAAATGAATAAAATATATCTTTACATGCATATATTATAACTTATTATAACATAGATAAGTAATACTTGTGAAATTCATGAATAATTAATGAGGTTAAGAAGCAATCAAAACGTAGCATTCAAGTCACATGTATACGTCTGTAAATCCCAATAAAGATGGTGATCTTTATCAAAAGTTATGAATACTAATTAGCTTCATTCTATTGTTTCATTTCACAAGTACGATAAGGCGAGCCGAAGTAAATCCCCATACAGATCGGCTGCTCATGCTTTATCTATTACATGAAGCACGAGCATGCAGCGATCTGTATCTGATTTACAAGGCAAGCTGCAAGCGAGCCGTAGTAAATCAGATACAGATCGGCTGCGAATGCTTTATCGTACTAATCAAATGGACGCATCTAAATAGCCATGTTTTCAAACTATTTTTTAAGTTGGAGTGATTTTACCTATAAGTAAACTGAGGAAAAAGTTTATGTAAATCAGGACAAATCTGTATGCGATTTACAGATATTGATTTAATATTCATTTCTTTTGAATTATCTTCATGAATTTTTAATGAATTTGATAATGGTTCTTCTATTAAATCCCAACATGGCAAAATATTTAAGTTGAGAATTCAATAGACGAGATCGAAGTCGAGCTTAATATTGAAATTCGAGAAAAGAAAATGAACAACTCCCTCGGATTTTCAAGGGCCGTCGAAAGCGCACCGGACCTCCACAAGAACTGTGGAGCTTTAAGGCCCTGCTAAACGGTGCAATTTTTCATGCAACTTGTCTCGCAACGGCATTGTAACCGTGTAACATGCTGTGCAATGGTCAAAATCGTTGCGAGACAAGTTGCATGAACCATTGCACCGTGTAACATGCTGTGCAATGGTCAAAATCGTTGCGAGACAAGTTGCATGAACCATTGCACCGTGTAACATGCTGTGCAATGGTGAAAATTGTTGCGAGACAAATTGTAAACATGCTGTGCCATGGTCAAAATCGTTGCGAGACAAGTTGCATGAACCATTGCACCGTGAAACATGCTGAGTAGTAAGTAGTAATAGACCCCAGTCTGGAGTACAAAGGGGTGCCGCCTCATTAAATATTCAATTTTTAATTATTCATTCTCAGGCTCCTTTGAGACCGCTTAACCCTAACCTGATTACGTCATTATGTCTCAGGCTCCTTTGGGACCTCCAAACCCTAATCTCATTATTTATGCGAACGATATTCAACTTATTATTTATTCATTCTCAGGCTCCTTTGAGACCTCCTAACCCTAATCTCATTATTTATGCTTACGTAGGCATTATTTCTCAGGCTCCTTTGGGACCCCTAACCCTAATATCATTACGTCATTATGTCTCGTGCTCCTGTAGGACCCCCTAACCCTAACTGTCACGCAACCCCCCGGTATTCACTACGTCATACGCTTACGTCATTAATTCTCAGGCTCCTTTGGGAGGTAGTAACCCTAACTTTCCCCCCAACTCTGGCTTTCATCCAACCCCCCGTGTAATACGTCATAACTGATTTCCGAAGTTACGTCATTATCAAAAGGCATTCGACTTATACTCCTTATAAGTAATAGTAATCACCTTTTCATTTATACACTTAACTCAAACACCAGTTAGCACTTGTGGGACATGTAAGCATACAGAGCATGCGTACAGTAAACTTTAACAAAATAGACGTTCTTTACAAGGAACGAGAGAGAAATTGACAGAGACACTTTATATTTTTTATCTGAAACCTTGTTTGGAGAAATATAGAGAGTTTGGAGCAATCTAAATGTCTGAATCTGCTGAGATAACTTAACTCGAATATTATCTGAATAAGCTATGAATATTATATTAGGGTTAGAACCTAACAGAATAAATCATCTTAGAATCATTCCTAACTAAACCTTCGTTTATAAGCGAGGAAATCGTGGCAAGATATAATGAAGAATCACTTCGAAAATCCGTGAGCTCATAGACACTCTGTCGTATTACCTTAAACATTGTCTAGAAGAACATCGAGTACTATTCGACAGCATCAGTGACCAGTTAGCCTACTTTAAAAAAAAATTACAGAACTTGGTTATATAATTCGTCGATATGGTTTAGTATGTTATAAGATTCTCGCACGTGCAGAACACAAAAGGGGAAAGTCATTAAAGTTACTAATGACCAAAACATAACCAGATTTGCATATAAGTAGAATATTTAATTCATTTTAGGGGATGTCATGAGTTGTGTGTGGATAATAAGGGGTATTAATGTGTGGGCATGTTCAGGCCAAAAGTTGATTAGTGGGGGCGTTACCATAGCGAATCTCATTCCAATTCTGTTCTCTTACGAGTAACATCGAAAGTCTTTTGGAGTGTGATTTGGAACGTTTGGTGAAAGCCGTTTAGAACTGAGACATGAATACTCGACGATCTAGAAACCGTAAATGTGAAGCATGGGGGAATCAAGTACATGTCGATGAAGTGTCCGTTGTTGAATACCAAAAGCTGTTTCCATTAATAGAGACCATATACACAGACGCCGTCGCCACTGAAATCGAGAAATTATGCGAGGAAAAATGTTGTTGTTGTAAGATTGATCACCCCAGTCAGCGCCAGCATGATTGCCTCATGATGACCGAGGAAGAAAGATGGGAATTGTACTGCAAAGATGCCATTGCATTTGTAAACGATAAACGATTAATTTGAAGCGACGAGAGTGTTAAAGATCAGGTGTCATAAAGACGCTCTTGAACGTTTAAGACAATTAGAAAACACTTCAGAGTCCATATTGTATGCACTGTGGCAATTGTATAGTAATGCGGAGAATCCAGAAATGAAATGTATTCAAGGATATCTTTCTTACTGGAGAGAAAGTAATAAATGATTTTCTTGAATAAATGTTGTGTTTTGTCTTAAACTGGCTAATAATTGTAGACACACTTTATATTTTTATCCTAAATCTTGTCTGAAGGAATATAGCGGGTTTTGAACATTCTAAATGATTGAATCTGCTGAGATAACTTAACTCGAATATTATCTGAATAATCTATGAATATTATATTAGGGTTAGAACCTAACAGAATAAATCATCTTAGAATCATACCTAACTAAACCTTCGTTTATAAGTGGAGGAAGATAGAATGAGGAATCACTTTGAGAAGCTGAACTTAGGATACGTACGAATCAAGCCGAAAAGCCGTGAGCTCAGAAAAAACATATTGGCACATAGCAATGAAAAGCTTATATATGAATAATATATTAGATATTTGCTTCGCTTTTGAATATTATATTTGATATTTGCTTCGCTTTTGAATATTATATTAGATATTTGGTTCGCTTTTGTGATGTTTATACGTATAGGAACCCTTTGAAGTTAAAAAGAGTCGCCTTGAATGGTAGCGAATCGTTATTGTAAACTTAGAAGAACATTATTCGACAGCATCCTTGCTAAAGATTATAGAGTGGTGTATAATAAACGTGTGCTTGTAAATAACTTTGATACTTTACCTTACGGATTTTAACTTGTGTGTTTGTAAATAACTTTAAACTTTTGTGTATGTTTGTAAATAGGAAACTGAAATTATACATTTTTTATAAACACTATTCATTTGTGTTATTCTGGTGTGAGGGATAGGAGGTGAGATTCAATGATTCAATCTTAGGATTCAATGATTCAATCTTAGGATTCAATGATTCAATCTTAGGATTCAATGATTCAATCTTAGGATTCAATGATTCAATCTTAGGATTCAATGATTCAATCTTAGAGGGCTTAATGAGGGTCTTTTAGAGCACAGGGGTAGGGGTGGGGGTCTTGAGTAAATGAGTAAATACTTTATATGGCCCTGGGGGCCTTTTTCGTGGCCCTATGGCCCTGTCGCTTGAATACACTCCCTGTCCCCTCTGATCCCCCACGCATTCGCCTAACCCGCTTTTTCTCCCTTTTGAGTTAATTTAGAAAAATTCTGAACAAATATGAAGAAGATTGCGTATGTGTGTTGCAAAATATTACGTTGTATAATAAATATTACTGGGAGTATATTTCGTTAGGAGTATATTAGTTTAGGAGTATATTTCGTTTGTTTTCTTTCAATGATTTGGTGGCTCTTAAAAGAGCCGTTTTTGTTTTGTTTTGGGTTATATCGCAACCCAGAGACAACCACATGTTGTTGACTGCCCGCAAAACATTGCAGCATTCACATTCAAACCATTAGTTATCCTCCTTAACTCCTTCACGCACTGGGCTTATATAAGTATTGCAACCAACTTTAATTTATACACTTACGATTAAATTTAGATTCCATACACTGAACTTAACATTTAAGCGATGTGTTGATTAAAATATAGGGACATATATTATGTTTAATTCGAGTAAAGTTTGTTTTCTTTCGAAACATTTGGTGGCTCTTAAAAGAGCCGAGGTTGTTTGCTTTGTGGTTAAACTCCAATCCAATGGCAACCACACCACGTTGGCTGTCCGCAAATCATCATGAATGGTACAGCGATATCCACGATCACCGAACGTAATTTGTTTACACATGTTTTGTGTATGGTCGATCGACAACATGATGTCTCCACCAGTTCCGGGCCACTCTGCTTCTCTCTGAAACAGAGGAAACAGAATCTCGCATCATCGAAAACCGTTCAGCAGTACGCACAACGTGCGATGCCATTCTCGAACAATGAGGTGTTCATCCACTCCCTGAAACATCTTGAGTGTATGAAATGCTGGCAGCATGGAGTTGTGATTGCGCATCGCTCTTCCCTTTTGATTTCCACCAGGCATATATGGCAGTCTTCAAATTCCCTGCTGGACCTTTCGGCAGATGCCAAGAACCCAAACAGGTGAAAATATTTTGTAGGAAGGACTGAATCAGGCGATGGCAGTACTGCAACTTGTTCCATCTTGAATTGAATGCTGTATGTGATTCTACTTGTTTTTCGCCGAGGGTTTTGAAAGCCTGGCGAATGGTAAAAACAAAGAAAACAATTTGAGATGTTCCGACACATAATAAGGTATTCTCTCATTGTATAGGGAGTTTCGGCACGCCAAAGAACTTTCGATGTTACTCGTGAGAGAACAGAATCCGAATGAGACGACGCGACGCGGTTTCTCTATGGTAACACCAACGCTAATGACTTTTTGGCCTAAACATGCCTACGCATTAAAGCGTATTCATATCCCTTATTATCCTTTCACAACCCCACAAATAATTACATATACCACTAATGACCCGTGATGAGGTTTTAATAGCTTTTCCCTTTTGTGTTCTGCACGTGCGAGAATCTTATAGCATACCAAACCATAGCAACGAATTATTTAACCAAGCTCTGCAATGTTTCAAAGTAGGGTATTTGGTCAATATTCACAAAACTTTCTAAGTTCGTGTTGTACGTTTTTCTCATGGTTTCCCAAACTGACAAACTAAGCTTCTTCCTACGGTTTCTTCACTTGTTTTTATAAACGATGGCTTAGCAATAATTCTGTGCTGGTTTTGTCTGAATATTTAGGTTCTAAAGCTAACTAATATAATATTCAAATAATATTGGAGCTAAGGTATCTCATGTGATTCAGCCATTCGGCTGTCGAATAGTACTCTATGTTCTTCTAGAAAATGTTTAAGGTAATACGACAAAGTGTCTCTGTTGATATCAATGTTATTTTTCTTTAACTCATCGTAAATAATATCCATCTTGTCAAACGTTTACCGTACCCACTGTTGAGGTAAAGTGTATATACACAACACCGTACTTTAGTACTTATAACAGAATCAACTCTAGCATTTGCCTGAGCGGCTCATAGGGAGTCAAAGGTTAGGGTTAGAGGGTCCCAAAGGAGCATGAGAATGAATAAATAATAAATCGCACTGAGGGTTGAATGAAAGCTAGGGCTAGGGGGTTGGGGGAAAGTTAGGGCTAGGGGGTCCTGAAGGAGCATGAGAATGAATGACGTAGTAAAAATCCCAGGGGGTTGGCTAAAAGCGGGGGTACGGGGGTGCCGGGACTAGGGTTAGAACTTAGTGACGTAACGCGACGCTATAAAATGAATAAATAAAAATTGAATATTTAATGAGGCGGCATCCCTTTGTACTCCAGAGTGGGGTCTATTACTACTGCAATGGTCAAAATCGTTGCGAGACAAGTTGCAACAATCGTTGCACAAAGCCGTAGAATCAGGTTCTACTTTCTGCAATGATTGCAGCAATTTGTTTCAGTGTTGCACCGTGTAGCACACCCAATCAACTTGTCTCGCAATATTTTGTTATGATTTGGCACTCAATCGAGCCTCTCCCCAGTCTACCTGCTCTTATTCAAATCCAAATGATTGGAAAATTGCATAAACGCGTTGCAGCGTGTAACACCCCCTGTCTTGCAACTGCAATGCTGCATGAATCATCATTGCGAGACAAGTTGCATGAAAAATTGCACCGTATAACAGGGCCTTTACCGAACGTGAAACCCTATCTCCGGCTAAACCGATTCCAGAGTGACAGTCCCGTTAAAAAGAAAAGAGAACTCTTGGCCCGGGACATGCAAGAAGAAACTGTAAATAATATGTGGTCATTAAAAGTTAGGTTGGAATCTAAAATAACACCAAGATCTTTCGCAACCTTGGTGGCTCCATACAGTTTCTTGAAAAATGGAAAATACAAGTTTGAGAGTCCAAAACACGTGATTAAACAATTCGAAAAAAGAATAAAACTAAATGTTATGCATAGTTAAACAGTCTGACAATCAAAAACTGCTACCAAATAAATAGCAACAGTTGTTGCTATGGCAACAATGACGTTTAAAATGGCTGCCAATTACCCTTTAAATGATTTTCCCCCAAAAAAAAATTATTCGTTCTACAGAATTTTTTTAAAATCGGCCTATTGATTACTCATACTTCAAGAAAATTTTTAATGAAAAAAAAATTGGGGGTCACCAAAGTTTTTTTCCAATTAAATTAGTTTGAAGGGTAATTGGCAGTCATTTTGAAACGTCATTGTTGCCATAGCAACAACTGTTGGTATTTATTTGGTAACAGTTTTTGATTGTCAGACTGTTTATTTATGCATAGCATTTAGTTTTATTCTTTTTCCGAATTGTTTATGTACGTGTTTTGGACTCTCAAACTTGTATTTTCCACTTTTTGAGAAACTGTATGGAGCCACCTTAACGGGTAAAAGTTCCTTCCCAATTCTGGATATCATTTTTCTGCTACCAAATAGTATAAGCTTCGTTTTGCCTGTGTTTAGGAGTAGATGATTGTTGAAACACCAGTTGCGTATTTTGAGTCGGAGTAAGTGGTGTACTCCCGGTCGTCAGTGGTGTACCGCATGGCAGTATTCTTGGGCCGTTACGTTTTGGCATTTATGTCAATGCATGATCTTCCCTCTGTTCCAAAACACAGTTCTGCTGAATGTTACGTGGATGATACGAAACTATCAATTTCATTCAATTTCCAAAACCTGCCTGACATTGTAACTGAAATGAATCACGATCTGATAAAGTTGTATGAATTCGTACTGCCGGACTGATAGCGATCGAGAAGTGAGATAGACCACTGAATCGCGGTGGAAGAAGCGCCTACATTTTGTATTTTAGCGAGCAGGGTTTCGTGATTTACGCTATCAAAAGCGTTACTCATATCAAGGAGTACGACTGCGGTCAGTTGTTTCTTGTCAATTGCATTCAAGATTACATTACTGAAGTTTCAATCAGTTGAATGCCACTGTTTATTCCCACTTTGAGAGTAGGTAAGAGCTGAACTTGCCGTTGTTGGTAGATTTGGAAACGGACTGACTGGTCACTTTCTAGTTTACTTTACAGTGATGTGGCTGACAACTGTCTTCTCACCTCTGTGAAGTATGCACCACATTCATGACCCTTCGATCTGATCTTTCACGGTCCACTCCCACCTTTGCTCGCGCGGTATAGAGCCAATGCGGAGGGAATCTCTTGACTTTGCCAGTAGTCCGAGTGAATGCCTGACCCAGGCGTCCTGTATATTAATATATATTGTTGTACATATTTTATTCTAGTTCATATTTTCATCAGTTACGAGGATGGTGACTTGGCAGTTAAAAAGCTTGAAAAAGATCTCAAAGCTTTACCAATGAAAACCAGTTCAGTAAATATTAAACTTCACACCAACATCTTGTGTATAACTGGCATCTCGTCGCCACTCAATGAAGAAATTATGCGGCAAGTGCTGCCAGGATTTGGAGAAATTCTTCATCCGGTAACGTAATTTTATACACGCCAATGAAATACTGAATTTTAAACTGGATTTCCACCAGGCGTAAAATGTCGCGTGTTCGACTTTTCTATTGTACAGACTAAATAGTTTTCTACTTCGTTCCACATAGAGACTACACTGCAAGTCAGAACCCCTTTCCGACCTACGCAGGCTTCGGGGGAAAGTGGGCTCTGCTGACAAACTCGATATTTCCTTTTGAGCATGCGTGAGCGATTGCAAAGATACTATTTTGGGCCCAGACTCCAACGCGCTACTTCCTATTTTCCTGCTTGCGCGTGCTCATAAACTAGAACTTGTTTCACCAGTTTAAAACCTGACTGACTCGCCCCAAACTTAGGGCGAAGATCGATTTGTTGCCAGAGCCCACTTTCCCCCGAAGCCTGCGTATAGGTGGGAAAGGGGCTCTGCCTCGCAGGGTACATATAAAGAGACTCACAAGACAAAAGAAATTTAAAAAGTCGCCGAGCGCGCGATATTTTACGGCAGACAATCGCGGCCTAAAATTATTCTAACATCAAAATCCCTAACCCCCTAAAACAATGTTGGTGATCATTTGAATCGACTCCAGTATGCACTCCAACTAACAGTGGACGGGGGTGAGTAGCGGATAATCTATATTAAGACAATTTTATGAATTAACGCGCGATTACCATGCACATGATTTGTACAAGGATATCTATATAAGGGCCTGTTTTGTTCATATGAGAAAAATTCATCCCGCTTATCAGCTTATGGAGATCTTGTACGATGCTGAGATATCGGCAAGCGGGTCAGACAGGTTTTTCATATGAACAAAATAGCAGAGTTGTTGTATAAATATTAATGAACGTAACACAAAAGATTTGTGCACTTTCACGCCACCCTCAACTTAAATTTCAGCTCATTGTCAGCCGCTTTGAGGTTCACCGCGTTTCCAGACAATTTATTTCTAGGGACTATGGTTTCTAGGAACAAAAAAGGAAAGGCGATAAGCAGACACCTTATATGAATCAGACATTTCACATTGCATACATGGGCTCTGTTCTGTTATTTTAACTACTAAGAAACCCAGAGCTTGAAGGTGATGACTATAATAAAGTATTAATATCCTTTTCCATTTTCTATTTCTTAGTTTAAGCTGATAAGCAGCCGAAAGACAGGAAAAAGTAAAGGATATGGTTGGTTGGTTTTTAAAGATATTAAAAGTGCAGAAAAATGCATGGCGATGATCTCGAAACTCGAATTACAACCTCGAAAACTTCAAGCAGGCTGGGCAGGAAATGATATAATATGTGAAGCAGATTTAGCTTCAGTATCAACTATTTACGTTGAAGGACTGCCCAGCTCACTGACAACTGTGAAAGAATTAAGACAGTTTCTTGGGAAAAGTGAAGAAATATCATTTTGCCAGGTATGTCGCTTATGATTTAAATGTCACATGACTATAACTAATGACGCAAAACGCTGATTGGCTACAAACAAGTCTTGGTGCAGACTGTTTAGTATATTTTAGCGTGTTCACGCGAAAACGGATGCATTTAAACGATGTTACACGCCGGGCATAATTTATGTCAAAAACGCTCACGTTCATTCAACTTCTCAGGGGTTTTATTTCAGTCAGTCTCAACTCTTGCACCGTAACAGACACCCATAATCCTACAAATCCTATGTTTTTTGGTTTTTCAATATTTTGTATTTTTCGCGGGAAAATGACGTCACATGTTTTGCGCGAAAATTTATTTTAATATTTTTGCATGTTTGATGACTGATTCGAAAACAGCATGCTATGTGGACTCTAAAACCAAAGAGAAAATTGAAATATCTTATAACGTTTTGAAATTTGAATTTTCGCCATTTTGTTTTAATTTCTAAAAATAGCTCAAAATAACTTTTGATTGAATAACGATATTTCAATTTTTTCTTCAGTTTTAGAGTTTACACAACATGCTGTTTTCGAAGCAGTCATAAAACATTTAAAAATATTAAAACAAAAATTTCGCGCCAAACATGTGACGTCATTTTCCCGCGAAAAATACAAAAAATCGAAAAACAAAAAACATAGGATTTGTAGGATTATGGGTGTCTGTTACAGTGCAAGAGTTGAGACTGACTGAAATAAAACCTGCGGTTATGCCCGGCGTGTTAATTGGCAAAAACGAGTTAAATACTGAAAACAATAGCTGAGAATCGTTTTTCATTTTGATCATTTTATATTTTGTTATTCTATGAACAAAGATTACAGAATAGATCATTCGTGGATATGTACACAGCACATATAGAATTAAAGATCTAGCTTAGATTTAGTTATTAACTCATTCCTGTCCGAGGGCTTCTCCAGAGGTGAATAAAATCGTCTGGCGTTAGCCAGAATAAAATACTAAAGACCAATTCGGACAGGAAAGAGTTAAAGTAAAATTATGATTTCTTGTTCTTTTGTTCGAACTCTAAATAAGTTAGCTTGCGTGAGTTTTAGATTAACAAATCGGCATCACTTGAAATGTCGGTGTTGCATTTCGCCAGCAAATTGTTGTTGGATTGTTGTGTTGCCTTTCGCTGTTGACTTGTAGTGTGCTGTGCTGTGTTGTTGTTTGTATTGTTGTATTGTGCTGTGCTGTTCATGTTGTGTTGTTGTATTGTGCTGTGCTTTGTTGTTGTGTTATGGGTTGGGTTGTGCTGTTGACTTGTATTGTATTGTGTTGTTGTGTTGTGTTGTGTTGTGTTGTATTGTGTTGTTGTGTTGTGTTGTGTTGTGGTTGAGTTGTAACTATGTTGATTGTATGGATCGTTTTCACTCACGTGATCGGTGGCGCCGTTGGGGTGGTGAAACAATACGAAATGTTTGAATAAGAATAGAGTTAAATTCCCATAGGATAAAGTTTGTGCACCAATATGGCCACCATTTCATTGTTTCTGTGCACCAATATGGCCGCCGTGACGTCAAAACCAAGAATTGTACCATGTGTTGTAGTAAAGCTTTTGTTTTTTAATTTATTGTGTTGTCATTCTGTTTATGAATTAGTTTGTGGCAAACGATGATTCGATGTCTAAGTCCAACTTTGCCGTTGTGGAATTTAAAACATGTGATGCCGCTGAAAGATGTATAAAGGAAAACGATGGAACTCAAGTAGGAGATCAAACCTTACAACTTACAGCGTTTCAACTGCCAGGTTACTCAGGAGTTGACTTCGTCTGGAATAAACCAATCAACATTAACTTCAAGAGATCTCAGGTAACGTTAAGAATTTCTCAGAAAAAGAGAATCTCATGTTCGTCTAGAATTAAGTGAGCGAGGAGTGGCCGACATATTGTGAGATGCGCTTTTGTAAAGGAGCCTTTTGGTGGCATGTTGAAGTCAAAGAGGCAGCTTTTGCCTTGAGGTTGCGAGTCAGAACTTTAGTTCGGCACGTTGGTACCCGGTTGTTTGATCGAGGGGCGCCGGAAACACGGGGGAGCTGCCCCCCCTGCCCTCACAGCGCGGGGGCAGCACGGGGGCAACCAATTGCCCTTTCTCGTAAGAGGAATGCTTTCTACAGGAATTGCCATTTGTATTAAATGGCTTTGTATTAATACGTCATGAAATGTCTCACAAGCTAACTTATTACTGCAGACCACGCAGAAGCAGCAAACTAATTTTGCCTTGGGTTAGCCGTGTCCAACCTCGTTCTCGGGGCGTTTTTGAAATTTGAAGGGTGGGAAAAAGCCCTGGCATCGGCTAGTCACAGCACCCAGAAATACTGGGTGTAATAAATTAGAAATTTAGTGTAGTTTGCAAAATCATTTTGAGTAATGGCAGCCCCGTGGGAGAAGTTCATTGTAATGGCGATCTTATTTGCCCCGTTGACGGTCCCGTTGAAGATATTTGATCATAACTGACACAAAACTATGTATAAATATGTTTCACGAGGAATGTTTAAGAAAATCAATCAATCATTGAAAATGCCGAATCCAACAGCCGATGCCAGAACCTTTTCCCACCTTACCAATTTCAAAAAGGCCCTGAGAACGAGGTTGAGCTGTGTCTTGTGCCCAGACTTTTTTCACTTGGCGGGTGTTTTCTGATTCATTAAAGTTGCCATGTTTTCTTAAATGTAAATAGGAATGTAGCATCAATATGTACAATTCAGTCGTTGAATTTTCTTTCTCACTACATTGTTATTCATTATATTATACCGTTATGCTTTTTGGTTATTTTATGCTATAGAGCCAAATTGGCGAACATTATTTACCACGTGCAAAAATTAATGCTGCGAAAAAGTGCCCTTTTTCTATGGCTGTCCCCGCCGCCTTAAGTAGCTTCCGGCGCCCCTGGTTTGATCCTACGTGTGAAGAGTTCATGAATAGTAGTCTTCGTGAGTTTTCTCCGGCATCGCTGGCCTGTCGGGAAAGTTGAGTTAATATAGCTTTTTTATTTCTTCTGTAGCTTAACAACAGACCAGCTCAGCACCCATGCCAACCTAGTTGCCCACCAAGACCATGCGGCTTAACAAGGGGCAACCCAGTTGGTTACGTCAGACCAATGGTAAAGATATCTATATATTTACATAATTATTACATATCATGTACTCCCGTACAAAAATACACATTCTTGCCCTTTTCTGTACCAAGTGCATGACATATTCAACTTCCTGCACATCCCACAAGCCCCTTCAATGACCATTGTCTATAAACTCTCCGAGACTATTAGGGGTTGGTGGCGCTGAGTATTTGCAGATAGACCGTTCAGTTCATTATGGAGGGTCCGGTTCTATTATGTCTTCGGAAAGGGGTGCCTCACAGATCTCTGAGGTTTACTACTCTTCAAAGTTGCCAAATTGGCGACCTCTATAGCATTGCCTGTTGCAGCAATCAGGTGTGTTTCCACTATGATAGAAATCTCTTTCACCTGTGATAACGACAGACCGTATTGTTTATGCAGAACTTTCAGCAGTTTTTCTTATACTGCAATGATTGTGTAAAGAACTTGTACTTGTATGATTGCATCATCAGCAGGTCGCGTCAGTCTGGAACACGAGTATTCGCAAACTAACACACTGCAGCATGCAACATCAAAGCAAGCCATTTTAATTCATATGCATGGCTTCACTTAAATCGAACTGGAACTGCCTTGTTTGCAAAAAACATTATTTCCTACTTAAACTTTCAAATATTCCAAAGCATAGTTCTTTTTTAAATTCGGAGGTAAATCACTTTCAAGATAACTTTATTATAGATAATTTACATAAAGCTGACACTAATACTGATACTGAAATTAAAAGGCTTTAAAATATATAGCTCATCTGAATCAAACGGAGTTTAGTTAACACATTGACGAGCTCCGGATATATCTGCAAAACAAACAGTTTGATGTAATTAGTATTAACAAAACAATGCTTGATTGTACTGTTTCTGATAGCGAAATAGGACTTCTGGTTATGAAATTATTCGTAACGACCGAAACCGATATGGTGGAGGTACTCCACACCAGAGGTACTCCAGGATTACGAAGATTATATTAAACAAATTGATTCAGAAAATATCGAAAGCATATGGATAGGAGATTATAATTGTGATTGGTTAAAAACTACTAACCCACAAACGGTTAGCCTGCTAATACAGACTCTTCACATCGCGCCCTGGGAAAATGGACGCGAGAGAAGAGTTAGCCTGGTAACCACTAAAGATTTCTGCTTTCCTATTGGTTAAAATTTCGCGCGTTTTTAGTGGCTATGAGTAAAACTGCAATCGTCATATGTGGATTTAGCCCTGATGACGCGAGAATGAGATTAGTGGTTACCTGGCCCATATTTCTTTTGAAATTGGGCCAGGGTACCAGGCTAGAGAAGAGTCTGCTATTTAACACCGCTAATTGTGTCCCGTCAAGTTTATGCAAATTAGTTATATTTTAACTAGCCGGGCGAGTGTTGTTATGTGAAATTTGTTTAGTCGAAAGCTAATATTTTAAAAAGTTTAGCTTCAAACTTCACGAAATTTACAAAAAAAATATTGTTTTGGCTATATTCTTTCTGCCCGTGCAAATAAGTGTGCGTGAAAGTCAGTGTAATAAGCAGTTAAGCTAAAGCTCGTACAGCCAAGCAGGGATTGTCTGAACTTAAGTTTACTTAAAAGTTACTTTTTCGCATAGTATAGCTTAGAACTTTACGAAATTTACGAAGACTGGTATTTTGAACGTGTTCTTACTGCTCGTGTAAATGAATGTACGTGAACGATTTTGAAAAGGCTACAAGTGTTGCCGCGAAATGTATCTAACAGATCAAGGGAGCACGTTAATAAAATAAACTTTACTTACCTAAGTTGTTGACGTTTTGTGCGAGTCGCCGAGTTCGACAAAACCGCACTTGAACAGATAATAAATTTTACCGAAATGTCTGGCCATGTGTGATTGCATAATTAATTTGATTCTTTTCAGTAGCCAATGAGAGACAACTACCAAAATCTGGCAGCATAATCGGGACACAATTAGCGGTGTTAAATAGCAGATTCTTCTCTCACGTCCATTTTCCCAGGGCGCGATGTGAAGAGTCTGTATTAGCAAAAAAACAAACGTTTAGATTAAAAGATCTTTTGGAAGCATTTCAATTTCATCAGTTAATTGAAGAACCAACTAGAATAACTGAAACATCTAACACACTGATTGACCTAGCATTTAGCAATAAACCTGAATTTATAATAAATTCTGGAGTCCTTCATGTGGGGATAAGTGACCATAGTTTAATCTATATATGTCGCAAAACTTCGATCTGTAAGGAAAATCAAAAAAATATTCAAACAAGGCAATACAAAAACTTCAATTTGGCTGAGTTTAAGTCATCTTTAGATAATGTGTTAAACACAAGTCCACCGATTTCAAATACCCAAATGACTTAAGGCCTGGCCAAACGCTTTCAACATTTCATGCAAACATGTTCAAATTTCGTTCAACATCATTCAACACCATTCAACAACGTTCAACATCATTCAACAGGGGTGGCCAAACGCTTTCAACATGTTGAATCACGGTTGAATTCAACAATGTTGAACGATGTTGAATGAAATGTTGAAAGCGTTTGGCCAGGCCTTTATGGCTAGACTGGAAATATAAATTTTTAGTAGTTGCTGATTTTCATGCACCACCAATATTAATTAGAAAAGTAAAAAGCGAATACACACCATGGCTAACTGCGAATATCAAGAAACAAATATACCATCGGGACAACTTAAAGAAAAAGGCAGTTAAATCTGGCTCACCAATTATGTTTCAAGCATACAAAACCTCAAGAAACATAACTAACAAGCTGATTAGAAAAACGAAAAAGCATTATTACACAGAGAAACTTGGTGAGACATCTAATAACTCAAATGATACTTGGAAAACAATTCATAAACTAATTCATAAACAGTCCGGCCAAAACAACTAGAGTAACTGAACTAATTGTTGGTGGTGCTACAATTAGTGACAATCAAGAAACAGCAAACACTTTTAACGAATATTTCTCGACAATTGGCTCGAAATTAGTAAATAACATCAAGGATTCTTCTTTCACATTTGACTCGTATATTACCCAAGCTGAAACGGTATTTCAATTTTACTTAGTTAATAGAGATGAGGTCTTAAAAATTATTTCGAAATTAAAACCATCAAAATCTTGTGGAAATGATAGAATTCCATCAAAGCTGATAAAAGATTCTGCTGATGTTGTTGCAGATTCTTTAACTTTTATATTTAATCCATCTATTTCCATGGAAATCTTTCCTGATGACTTAAAAGTGGCGCGAATTTCACCTATTTTAAATCTGAATCTGGCAACTATCGCCCGATATCTGTAATTTCAGTTGTTGCCAATTAAGTCAGACTTGAGAAATTAGTCTAACAATATCATTACAGATCAACAATCTGGTTTTAGGAAAAAAACACTCAACACAATCGTCACTATTAAGTACCACAAATAATTGGCTTATTAACATGGATAAAGGCTTAGTAAACGGAGTCATAGTTTTAGACCTTAAAAAAGCCTTTGACTGTGTTGACCACAATATTCTATTAACTGATCAGAAAATTATCGTTATATGGTGTCGGTGGGTTGGCGTTGGATTGGTTTACATCATACCTTTCAAACAGAGTTCAGATATATGCTCTGTCAACCAAAAAGTATCTAAGAAACAAGTAATACAATGCGGTATTCCGCAAGGGTCCAACCTAGGCCCATTACTTTTCTTAATTTACATTAATGATTTGCCTAACTGTTTAATTTGCTCAACAGCCAGTATGTTTGCAGAGGACACAAATATAACCACTAATGGTCATACAATTGGTGATATACAAAATCACCTTAATACTGATTAAGATAATGTACATCAATGGCTGTTGAGTAATAAATTAACACTTAATAAAGACAAAACCGAATATATATATATATATGGTAATCGGTTCCAGGCAAAGATTAGCTAATATCAACGATGATCCTCCAGTCAAACTAGGAGATAGTAAAATAAAACGTGTTCAACAATATAAAGCCCTAATCAAACGAGAACGCAAGTCATCGCAAGTTGGCAGTCAGAATTTCTGTGGCGGTCGTTTGAACACCCAAATTAACAAAATAAAGGTTTCATGAGTGTTTTAAACAAGTTTTAACTTTGTCACGGTACATGATATTTTCGGGAAACTATTCAGAGCGGCTGGCTGAGATAGCGTGACTGCCAACTTGCGATGACTTGCGTTCTCGTTTGATTAGGGCTTAAGACTTTGGGTATCATCGTTGACGACGAATTGTTGTGGAACAATCATGATCAGGTCGACACTATTACAAAAAAGGTTTCACGTGGAATTGGCATGTTAAGGCGTATTAAGCCATTCGTTCCAAAAGCTACACTAATCTCAATTTATAAGTCGCTTATTCTTCCTCATTTTGATTTACTGTAGCTTAGTTTGGGATAACCTGAGTATCAGGCCCTTCTTTTTCTTCTGGGGACTGGGGAGGAGAAAGGAGAGAAAAAGAAGGGCTTCGTCGATCCAGAATCTGGACGAAACCCTGATTGGTTGAGAAACAAAAGCCGGAAATATCAACGGAAATTAAGTAATTAACTGATTCGAAAATCGAAAGTTCTTCGTGTGGGAATTGCCGAGAAGTCGCCAGACTCTGACTAGAAAGTTTGTGTTTTCTCAGATTTACCCGTTAGCGTTTTTGCCATTTTCATGGACAAGAGCGATTAAAGAAGCTGAAGAAGGAACCTCCGCGTTTTGCCCGTAATATTATGCGTGAAGGAAGAGCAAGAACTGTGCAATGTGTATTGAAAGCCAGCCTAGCTGCTAGCTGTCAAGACAAAACACTGCTGCTGTCTTGTCGTCTGACTACGGGAAGAAACAATTGCGCTTGAAAGTTCATTCTGATCGGAAAAGCGAACGCAGTGTCCGTAATTTATAGTGTACTGGAACTTATACGCAAGTACTGTACGTATAAAGTCTGAATACAAACCATATCAAGGCCGCTTTGCAGCCTTTGCTTGACTGAATGTCTGAATGTGAACTGAAACGCGTGAGACAAATTATTATCTCGTCGCCAAGCTAAAGCAGTTGTTGAAATGGGGTGAAACATCAAAACTTTTGGTGAAAACATTTAAAATGTTGTGGCTATTCGGAAAATGTGTTTTGAAGGGCTACCGTATTAAAATAAGTTTAAATAAACAAAATCGGAAAAGATGGCAAACTGCCGAGATTTTTAGCAACAAATACTGACGTTTTGAGTGAAGCCTTTCACCAATTATTTTAACACTTTGAAGCCTGAAGACGAGTCTTTAGTATTTTATTCTGGCTAACGCCAGACGATTTTATTCAGCACAGGGAGAGGTCCAGGCCTCAAAGTGTTAAAGACATACTTGTATCAATTTACGGCAATCAGAGTCTTAGTTTTAATCAGCGTCTATGATACACATTACATACACTAATGAGATATACCGCATGATTGAAAATGCGCTCGTGATTCGTGAATAACGAAGAAAGAATATTTCATAAAGCAACAACAACTCCGGCGTGCTCCCTTGATTTATGCACACGATACAGACCGTACGTTCTTGCGTAATTTTAAATAATTTACATTGTTTGACCCAAAACATCCAAAGATAGTTATTCTTAAACGACGTTTAAAAACGTTTAGTCACAGACGTTTATCAATACTACCGTGTATAGCCCAGTAATGAAAAACAATGCCCTGTGCAACTATGTTTCAAACATATTATTGCAGAAATATTGTCATAAAAAATTAATTATTGTACACATAGTGTAAAATATTACTGGCACACAACCAATACACGATACTACAGCAACAAAAATAATTTGAAACAATTTAATTTCCGTAGATTATGCCAGGATATCAGAATACAATCGGACAAATTCCTTCACCATACGTGCCAATGTCGGAAATAATTCGTCCACAGCTGATTGGGGTGAAACCATTTGTATATCCTCCAGGAGGAGGAATTCAAAGTGTGCAGCAGCATGCACAACACCCGCAGCAATTTCACCAGCAGTACCAACATTCACAACAATATCAACATCAGTTGAGAAGTCAGCAACAAATGCGACAACATCAGATCAATCATCAAATTCATCTTCAACAACAGCTACAGCAACCTAATTTTCAACAGCAACAGCAGCAACAGCAGCAGCAAAAACAACAACTCCAACTTCAGCAGCAGCAGCAACAGCAGCAAAAACAACAACTTCAGCAACAACAACAACAACAGCAGCAGCAGCAACAACAACAACAGCAACAACAACAGCAGCAAAAACAACTCCAACTTCAACAGCAGCAGCAACAACAACAGCAGAAGCAGCAAAAACAACAACTCCAACTTCAGCAGCAGCAACAACAACAACAACAACAACAACAACAACAACAACAACAACAACAACAACAACAAAAACAGCAACAACAGCAGCAGCAAAAACAACAACTCCAACTTCAACAGCAGCAGCAGCAGCAACAACAACAACAGCAACAACAACAACTCCAACTTCAGCAGCAACAACAGCAGCAGCAGCAGCAGCAGCAGAAACAACAGCAGCAAGAACAGCAGCAGCAAAACCAACATCAACTCCAACTTCAGCAGCAGCAACAACAACAGCAGCAGCAGCAGCAGCAGCAGAAAAAGCAACTCCAACTTCAGCAGCAGAAACAACAGCAACAACAACAGCAGCAGCAGAAACAACAGCAACAACAACAACAGCAGCAGAAACAACAGCAGCAACAACAACTCCAACTTCAGCAGCAACAACAGCAGCAGCAGCAGCAGCAAAAACAACAGCAACTCCAACTTCAGCAGCAGCAACAACAGCAGCAGAAACAACAGCAGCAACAACAACAACAGCAGCAGCAACAACAACAACAGCAGCAGCAACCACAGCAGAAACAACAGCAACAACAACAACAACAACAACAACAACAGCAGCAGCAGCAGAAAAAGCAACTCCAACTTCACCAGCAACATCAGCAGCAGCAACAACAACAACAGCAGAAACAACAGCAGCAGCAGCCAATACAACAATCGCATAAAATTCACCCCCAACAACAGTTATCCCATAACCAAGTGCAGCCACCGTTTGACAAAGAACGTCCACAGAACTCTCAATGTCACGAAAAACAGTTTCAACAACCCGAGTCTGTCGGTCAAAGCCAACAACAACAACCTCTTGAACGTAATCTAAATTTAAAAACTGCAGAAAAATTTGAGCAAGCACCACCCACAACGATATCATCTTTGATTGATACTCCCCTCCAAAGTACTGGGCAAGATGACGTCGTGAAACTAAATGAAAGTGGAAGTGGAGACGATAAAAACGTCAATTCAGCAAAGGCAAATGACCAGAAGCAAGACAACGCATTGGCAGAAAAAGCAATTATATTGAAAGAGCAAGATCTACTTCATAAAGTAAAGAAACAGCCAAAGCCGAAGCAAAAACAAAAACAGTTATTGTCCCAACAAAAACAAGAGCCAAAGAGAGATAAAACGCAACAGTTAAAACCAACAAAGCTTCTCCTGAACAAAGATCTGCTAAAAGAACAAGAACTACAGCTACAAGAAAAACAACGAAAAGAAATACCACAACAGAAATCACACGAGGAAAGAAAAGAGCAACAGCAACAACAACAACAACAACAACAACAACAACAACAACAACAACAACAACAGGGGCAACAACAGCAGCAACAGCAGCAGCAGCAGCAGCAGCAGAAAAAACAGCAGCAGCAACATAATCAACAGCAACTACAGCAACAACAGCAGCAACAACATCAACAACAGCAACAGCAACGACAGCAACAACAAAACCATGAACAACAAAAGCATGTTACCATAAAGAAGGAGCGTAAAGAATCGGACGACCATTCTTCGCCAGCGGTAGCAAAGTGTGGAAAGACATTTGCTGTTGTTTTAAAAATCCTAAAGGAGAACGCTGAACAAGGCAGCTTAAAAATTACAAATAATGAAGAAGTAAAAAATGATATTGTGATGCCTTCTGCTTTTGAAATCACAAATAATGAAGTACTTAAGAAGACTGCTGTGGTATCTTCTGCTTTTGAAATCAGTTCAAATCAGAATAAGAACATGGAAACCGAAGACAAAAGTGTAAGGAAAGACAAAAGACAAAGGCAAGACACAGAAGAAGAGTATCCTTCACGTGATTTCAGTGCAAAGGAATCTTCTACATGCATTGTTCCTAATTGTCCTTTATTATCCAGTGATAACCTCAACTTCAAGCCATCATTGGACGTGAGCAAAGAGCCGCTGACCTCAAAGGAACTGCCAAAAAACTTTGTGTTTGGTAGTCTTCTAAATTCTTTCAATGAATCACAATCAAACGAGATAAAGAATGCTGACATTGCAAAAGTTAAACTAACTCCTAAAAGAGTACGAAAACCTAAAATGAAGTCGCCTAAAAAAACATTTGATCTGTTCACTCCATCTGAAGATGAATCGCTCAGTTGGAATTTAATGATTAAACAACTCAACTGCAAAGAAGATTCTGGATCTGAAGAAATCAAAACGCTCTCTGAAGAACTTGCAGAAGTGTTGGAAGAAACTGAAGGGAACCAAGCCAGTGATGAAATCAACTCGTATGGTAGCGAGCAGCACGGTGAGCTGAGCGTGGCTAGCAATCATATTTCAGATCAAGAGAAACAACTTGGCACTGAAGGTGGTAAACTCAAGCAGATAGGAACAGAGTTTTGTTCTGTTATAACGGACGCTGAAGTTACAGAGCAAAGTGTATTGGATAGACAATATGGACAGGAAGAGCAAACTATGAAATCATTTGTTTATCCTACACCAGCAGCTACAGCCAAGGTACCAATGTTTACACCAAGACTGAACACACCAGAGCGAACCTACAAACTTGAGCTCGCTCCAAATTTCAATGGGAATGGTGGAATTTGGTCATGTCATAAAAATCCTAATGTAGCCTTTGCAACTGGAATGACACATCCTAATACACAATTTAATGCTATGGCAACACCACAGTTTTGTAATCAGCCAGCACCGGTTAACAACATGCAACAATATACTGGTAACGTTATATTTGGTAACACTCAGTTCCAGTCCATTCTACGACCTGAAGGACGCAATCTTCAGAACTTTCCACAACCAGCTATGTTCAACCATCAAGCAGCGCAACAGATGTCACATATCATGGCACACAACCAGAATGAAACCTTCACGACTAATACACATTACGATCCTGTAATGGTCCCTAGTCCATTAATGGTTGGTGTACCATGCATGACAGGTCATGGACCATCTCACATGGTTCGTCCTTTAACGCAGATACCACAACCACCACCACCACAAGGTTGGCCAGTGGCTATGCCACCCTTACCTTCTTTACCTTTTGTCCCACAATTACAAATGCAAGCCAGAATACAGCATGTTCCATCTTATGTACCAGTTCTTCATAATGTGGCCTTCAACAGAAATACTCCAGAATATTATCCTAGAATGGATCGAATCCCAAAAGTTCATACAGAGAGTTTATTTCAACTACCTCTTGCCAGCTCATCGAATATCCACATGAAAGCCACAGGAATGAACATGACGGATGAGACACATTGGACGCCATTTAAATTTGACAACCATGAGTTAAAGAGCATTCCGTTCATGGACAAACATGGGTTTAACGCAAATGGACGACAACTGAACTGCCCTGAAACAAACATGGTAAATATTTGTCAAAACGAAGAGATTTTAAAGATGCCAAATACTGAACACACGATACAAGAGAAACCAACGCAGGCTTCGAACCCTTCCAAGATTGTGAGTGGAGTGACTTTTTATAAACACCTCATAAACGATCCCGGTCAGTCTGTAAAGAAAACACCAAACAACTTGAACATGGAAGCATTTGGCAGTGGAAAAGAATCAGAATCTAATTGCCAAACTGGACGAAATCCAAATCTTGGATTATATGGTAATTTCAAACAGGTGCCAAAAACTCCGTCGTTTAATCGGACAGTTAGGGAACTAATAAGTGTTCCATTCACGAGCGACGAAAGCAGATTGGTTTATTTATTAAAGAAAAATCATCAAGGACATCCTATTGCTCAAGAATGGTCACTTTTTTGCAGTGGTCTTCTTACAAGTCATTTTAGAAAGCTTTGGGATCCACCAAATCAGGAGGATGTAGAAGATGATGCAGGCACTCCTGAAGAGGTCAGTGAGTAATTGTTATTGACATTACAGAACATTTTTAAGATCGTATATTTGGGGACTCAAACGATATTCAATGATAATAATTACGATTGTTATATAGCTAGAATTTTGCTGGATAAAACGATGACTGTAATTAGTTGGTTTGTGGTCACATGACCTTAGCTAAATTTCAATGTAGACTGAGCGGGCAACAATTGAGAACTTATTGCCCACTCGGTCAATAATATTGCAATTGTTGCCCGCATCCTATAAACAAAAGCTTGTTTGGTACAAAAAAGATTATTTATAGGTCTTTAAAGCATGTGTGAAGATTAACTGGAGAAATGTATTGCTGTTCTTTTGTTCTGAGACTCATATTTGCATGTATAGTTGAAGTGAAATTACGAAGCCATGCGTAATTTTTTTGGTATTAAGCCTTTCTGTTTGTCTTTTCTGTACTTTCCCTTGATAAACGTCGAAATTATTCAGCGAAACTCAAGCTATATAACCAAGCACTTAGCTAATGTCTGCTCCCTCGGCAAACATTTAGTTTTGTTTTCCCTCGAGTCTCAATGTTTCCCTCGAACATCGAGACTCTCGAGAAAACAAAACTGTTTCCCTCCGGGAGCAGATATTAAGTGTATATTATTAATTGAATATAATGGTAAAAATCTTGAAGGGAAAACAAAAGAAATCCAATGTCTGACGAGTGTCTTTATATATGTGATAAAGTACGATCATTCAAAGTAGGGGCTCAACTGAAAGACATCGCTGCTCACAGTACATGATATACTAACCATATATATATATATATATATACACTAGCTATAAAAGATTGTTTTTGTTATACCAATGTTTGGTCTAATTATAGTAAAATTATCGTATTTTCAGTTTGGTCGCAAATCGTAATGTGTCTTGCACTTGTGACATAATATTTCTCAAACTTAATAATTCATCGGATAAAAACAAAGGAAATCAGTACCGAGACGGAGTTTGGATACATGATCAAACACTTGCATAAATTAAGCCAACTTTCACCTCAAATTTTGTCTTAAAATACTGATTCATTTGAGAAGCTATATCAAACACTCGAAAGTTGTGTTTGATCTGATATCAAAACACCGCCTTGGTTTTTCAACACACTTCTCCGTGTTTGATATCAGATCAAACACTCCTTCTAGTGTGATATATTACATCAAATCAAATAAGTGAAATACTCGAAAATGAATACGATTTATAGTATGGTTAATGATTTTGCAATTTCACTTTGTTCTGTCGACGAAGTCATCACGTGCTTTGCTGACAGTCTGTACATGACTATTGCGTAGTCAAATAACTCATTGTCTCAAGAACATAACCTTGCCTATGCCACAACAAAGCACCACACCACACAACTAAGCACTAATCCTAGGCATTCCATTAGTTATTTCGATCATTCGCGCATCTACTTCCCTGGAGTAAGTTATATAAGCCGACCAACACTAATACAATACTTGTGTTCTCACAACCAACACTACAATATTTCTGTTCTCATTTACTACAGGTTAAAGCTGACTGCATTTGTAAAAGAGAGCCAAACACCTTGAAATGTTACGGATGTTCGAAACAGTTCTTTGGTCGAGTGAAGTACCACTGCGAGATCCATCCTTACAGAGAATATCTTACTGACTTTATGTTTTGTCCTTATTGTGGAATTAACCTTGTTTGGACTGAGGAACCATGGTGAATACCACGAGAAGAAAGGTTGTGAAGAGAAATGACATTCTTAACCTTGTATTTTGAACTATCTTTTTTAAAGATATTTTTTACGTTTAATTAAATGTTGATGTAAAATAAAATAAATAAATGTTAAAACGTTTTATTTTAAGCTCTCACAGGAAATTATAACATTATTGGTCAACAACACAAAATAGAATAGAGTGGAGTAGAACGGAATAGAGTAGAGTAGGGTAGAGTGGAGTAGAGTAGAGCAGAGTGGAGTGGGGTGGGGTTTGGTGGGGTGGAGTGGAGTGGAGTAGAGTGGAGTGGAGTAGAGTGGAGTGGAGTAGAGTGGAGTGGAGTAGAGTGGAGTAGAGTAGAGTGGAGTGGAGTGGAGTGGAGTGGACGACTGCGAGAAACTAATCGATCGGAAAATTTCCATTGTGTGTGCAGTATTGAATATTTTGTCATTGTTATTCTTAATATGGTTTGCATACTGGTATTTTTGGCGATTTTCTCTTCCTTCTTGCAAGATTTTCTGAATCTATTCATTGCAATAAGTACACTGTTTCTTCGTTTCAAAATCCGATCTTTTGCCTTTTGAAACTTATACACAACATCCACCTTCATGAATAAGTTAATAACACACTTTAAGATTTGCGTTTATGATTGACGTTATAAGGCAAACCGACCAATGAGAATTTTGCCTCATGATTTAGGACGCAGATCTAAAATTCTACAGCATCCGTGAAGGCTCTCTCTTTCTCTCTTGTCTGCATTCCCCTCCCTCTCTCCCTCCAAGCCTGCTCGCAGACTAATAACAGTTTAGAACAGAATACTCGTAGATGTCAGAATGCAACAAAATATGAAGTCAGTAGCAACGGGAGTAGTTTTCTATTGGCTTCTATACAAAATTTATTGTATATTACATAAATGAACATAATTACAAGTTCATAGATTTGAACAAGAGTATCAGAGATATAATAGATTTTGAAAATAGCTAGTAGCATCAAATAGTTCTCTCAAAGTACAACATAAATAAAAACTGCATCATCATTTTCAAGTTTTAAGAAGTTGCCATAAGAAGATACTTATGTTGCTTTTCCAATAGGCCATTTCCATTGATCTTCAGGAGCTTCTGTCTGTAGTGGTTGCCATGGTTGCCATTCACTCATCTTTTGTGCTAATGATAACTCATCATTTGCCTTTGAAACAAATAAAACATGTATTTGTTGATCTAAACCTAACATCATAAATATCAAGGGTAGAGAATTTATTGCATTATACTGTACAATGTTTCTAGGCATCTCGTACAGGCTGCGTCTTATACACACGCTGTGATTGGTCACTTACCGTGTTTAGGGGCCGACCATTTGACTTTTGAAGAGGGGGGGGTGTGTGATCTTGTTTGGGCATGAATTTTTTTTCGGTACCCATATTGCTAACGAATATTTTTTTCCCAGGACGCAACTGTGTGTGAAATTTTTCCCACCATTTTAGCTTCGGCAAGATCTTTTTTTTTTGAGTAGTTTTAGTTTAGCTTTTATCCATGCACCAATGATACGGGTAAATAAGCAATTCTTCAGAGCTTTTATTATTAAATAGGCCCTGTTTATACGTTGCATTTAATTTAAATGTGCAAGTCTGGCAGACGAAAGTAACGTGAGTCGTAATTTTATACGATGATAGTATATTTTCACCGAAGCTCGACTTAGACATTAAAAATTAGACATTGGAATAGTTTTTATATATTGGAATAGTTTTTATATATTTACTGGAAATTCCATGCGTCTGAAAAGCGACACATGTATCAAACACTGGTTACAGATGTTTTATTTGTGTGGGGCACATGGATAAAACATCTGATCTGGATGCATTTAATTCGTTTTAGACATCGTTCTATATATTAATCGTAAAGGAGATTAGTTCTGAACAGTGCCATATCCAGAGATTATTTGGGCACACCGATCAGCGCTGAAGGCGCGAGAACCCTCTAGGGGGGTCCAGGGGCATGCGCCCCCGGGAAATTTTGAAATTTAGAGTCTCGGAAATGCCATTTCCTGCACTCTGAGATGCGATTTTTAACATTCTGAAGGGTTGATTTTCAAATTCTTGTAGGGTTTTTGAAAAAACCCTCAGATTGTAGTACATAGTTTATATATTTTGGGCACCTCGGTTTGGGCGCCCAAACTGGTGCATGTACCGGCGTCTCAAACTCCCTCGATACGGCCCTGCTGAACAACTGCATTGAGCCAAAACAAACTTACTGTAACTACTACAAAAAGATAAGTTAAATTTAATAGATAAATTTAAACAAAATAACAGTTATTATAATACAGTTTATCGTTTAATAGATGAATGTATTGAGACCATCCTACATGTTTACTTTTTTAAAAAATAAACTATTAATGTTCAACTTTGTTTTTGAAAAGTGATGCAATTTTTTTCTTGCTCAAACTTGATGTAGGATATTTTTTTCTCTTTGCGATTCAATGCATGCTTTTTTTCCTGTCCCAAACCACCTTGCAGGATTTGTTTTTCTGAAATCACCCAACCCCCCCTCAAAAGTCAAATGGTCGGCCCCTTATATCAAGTTATGCAAACACAGTAGCGGTAGTGATGTCATGACTTAACTGGCAAATGTGCCAGTGACAATAGATGCTAAATTACTGTAATCTACATGTAAGACTACTTGCTGCCCAAAAAGCGGTAAAAAATTAAATCTTTACTGTATGCAACAAATCTTTCGACATGGAACAAGCAAATAAAAAAGCACCTGAGTCCAAGCTCCCCCCCCCCCCCCTCCCCTTCGAGTGCTACGACACTGATGTCTTTCGCAACATTTTAATAACTGTTATGTACATTACACTGTGTACTTTACCTGTTCGATAACTTCTTCAATTTGACCACAACCAATTTTCTTTTCAAGTTCTTGAATATTTGCTTCCTAAAGCGAGAAACATTTTTATGAATGAGCAATTAATGATGTCATGTGCGAAAAACATGAAAATCGACAATAAAATAAAAAGTTGAAGCGCCAGCTAAGATTGTAAATAAAATGGCTGTCCACCTCCTTTCGTAAGCTTACCTGATTTTGTAATATAGTGTAGAAGCTACGTTTATAATTGATAATAAACTACTGTACATGTAATACAAATCGAAATATAGCAACTTAAGGTTGGATTAATACTGCCGCGGCAGTATTAATCCAACCTTAAGTTGCTATATTTCGCGAAACAGAGAATGTAGAAGACGGACGTTTCTATCTGACGAAGGGCCTTCGCTCGAAACGTTAGACTTCTCACTATATCTCGATTTGTGTTTCAACACTGCCTACGCAGCATACTACTTTATACATGTAATACTTTGGTACAGTAACTTGTTTGATACCCAAAATAACATTGTAATTAATAATACATAATATTTTTCTATGAGTATGTCTGAGTGTTTTAGATAGATATGTTTAATAGAAAAACACCTTGCAGCTAAAAGCTGAATTGCGTGTACAGATATATCAAAATTACATATCAAAAAATTTAGAATTAACTAAAATAAAATAAACTACAGACTACTTAAAAAAGCTAAGTAACGTTTACAAGGAATTTAAAAATTTGATGCACATGCAGGTAAAAATGATTGTTTAAATCTATTTGTTTTACACTTGGGGATGATAAAATCTCTTTGGTTCCTAAGTGAATAAATAGATGAATTAACGTTAGGAAGAATATCATATAATTTGTGATCTCGATTTTCCACTATACTGTTAAAAGTCTTCTTGGTCAGATGATATCGACGGTGATGAAGGCTATCCAGGTTTGTAATTGATAAAAAGCACTTTTTTAAAAGCACTGTTCTTTGGTCTTGATTTAGCACCGCCCCAGTCAAAACACTGCTAATATAATAATACTGCACATAATGTAGTTTAAAATTTAAATAAACTTTACATATTACATGTATCTAAAAATGTTTAAAAAAAAGAGATAAAAGATTAATGGTATTCACTTTTAAATGTAATGTACAGTACTTACCATTTCTACCAAGTTCATACGTTGTTTTGTTAATTTTTCTGTACTTGTTCTATACACAGCTGTACTTGGCACAGCAGCAAGGACATTCAATGTTTGTTTATATATAGAAATAAGAGTCTGAAGAGAAAAGAAAAAGCACAAAATACTTACAATGATCTGGTGAAAATACAGTACAGACAATAAGTTTTTCATGCTCGGGAAACGCGATCGCACCGCGATTTGTAATATGACTGGTTGGTTACCCTCGCCACCACATTTAAATTCCACATTCGGGCAAGATGCTTCACGAGTGCACACGAAGACGAATCATCTCTTAATGAGACTTACAATTCACTCACTGAAATTAGTTGTGCCTTAGAAGGTGAAAGGATCAAAGTTACACCATCTGGAGTAATACAGGGAGGGAAACCCATTCGCAAAAGAAGATGGGAAGGCCAAGAAAAATAACACCTAGTCTTGCTGGGTTTAGGTTTTACCCTTATTAGAGAAACAGGTTGAAAGCCTTTGTGTGTCATTGGCTGTGTAAGTTGTACCCTAATATACTAAAGCATTTGGGTTAAACACAATCGAGCTTTATGTTTAGACACGATCACGGCGCCAATAATTCATGCAAATTCGCAAGGCGATCGCGCCGCGAAACAGTGACAAGTTTTGCATCTGTAATGTACTGTACTGTAGCACTATACTGCACTGCACTGTACTGTACCGTATTGCACTGCATTGTACTGTACTGTACTGCACTGGCTGTACTGTACTGTACTGTACTGTACTGTACTGTACTGCACTGTACTGTACTGTACTGTACTGGCTGTGCTGCGCTACACTGTACTGCACTGCACTGTACTGTACTGTACTGTACTGTACTGCACTGCACATTATTGTACCATATTGCACTGTACTGTAGTGCACTGTACTGTACTGTACTGCACTGTACTGTACTGTACTGCACTGCACGGTACTGTACCGTACTGCACTGCACTATACTGCACTGTACCATACTGCACTGCACTGTACTGTACTGTACTGCACAGTATTGTACTGCACTGCACTGTACCATACTGCACTGTACTGCACTGTACTGCACTACACTGTACTGCACTGTACTGTACCATACTGCACTGTACCATACTGCACTACACTGTACTGTACTGCACAGTTAGGTTGTTACCGCAGTCACTTTTTGGTACTGTCTCCTGCACTGCACTGTACCGAATTCTGGCACTGAGCACTTTTAATAGTACTGCACTGTACTGCACTGTACGTCACTGTACAAAGTTTTTGCACTGTACTGCACAATATTGTATTAATGTACAAATGCACTGTACTGCTTTAAACTGTTAAGGCTGCACTGTACTGAAAGCACTGCACTGTACTGTACTGCATTGTCTTTCCACTGCACTGACTATACTGTACTGCACAGTATTGTACTGCACAGATGTCTGAACTGTTACTTAGACTGCACAGATACTGAGTAACCTCAACAATTTGTAAAGACGATTCGAAGATTGGTCCATGCACTGTACTGCACAGTATTGTTCTCTTTTAGAGGAGCTGCATTGTCCTGCAAGTCGTCACTACACTGTACTGCACTGTTTAATTGCTTCATACTCACTGAAACTGCTTCCACTATAAACTGCATTATAAACAGGTATCTTTTTCTAAAAAAAAAAGCCAGGCATGGCACCACAGGCGGTACTGTACCGTACAGCACTATACAGCCCGTACTGCACAGTCCATGTACTGCACAGTCACTGTACTGCAGCACTGTACTGCACTGTACTGCACTGCAACTGTACTGCACTGCAACTGCACTGTACTGCACACTGTACTGTACTGCACAGTATTGTACTGCACACTGCACTGCATAGACTTGCTCCAAGTTCCGCCTCTTAGGGCTAGTTTTTGCAGGCGAGCGGGAAAGCTGTATTGGACTGGAAAGAGGTGGTACTTGTTTTCGCACTGTTACTGCACTGGTTTGTACTGCAATCTAATTAAATATTCTGCGGGAAATCGCTGAAATGTACATCGCCCAGTATTGTAAGTGTTTTCGTACTGACACTGTCGTACAAGCAATGCACTGTAGCTGCAAGTGGTACTCTACCCCTGCACTAACTGTAACGTTTACTGCACAGTCACTGTTTACTCCTGCACTGTACTGCACTGCACTGCACTGTACTGCACTGCACATAGCACTGTTAACCTGATGCAATACTGTACTTGCACTGAACTGTACTGCACTGCACTGTTCGTAAAAATATGCACCGAGAATTTTGCGCGCTGCAGGTGGAAAAGTCCCATTCAACTGAGGAACCGAAAGGGTCAAAAAATTGCACGACTGCAACTGCACTGTACAAAAATGTACTTGCACTGTACTGTGAGAAAGTCTATGCACTGTACTGTACTGCACAGTATTGTACTGCACCAGGGGCTGACTGCCTACCTCAGAAGGGCCTGGGCGATTAGCTGTAAAAAGGGGCCCAGTTTCCAAATCAAGTTGTTGTGGGTCCGCATGTGTAGGGGGGTCCGGGGGGATCATCCCCCGGAACTTTTTTGAAATTTGGGTCTCTGAAATGGCATTACCCACATTCTGACAGCAGTTTTGAGCAAACGTTTAATAGTTTTAAAACATGTTTGTAATGGCACATTTCGTCATTTTTAACAAAGATTTTGTCCAAATTAGGCTTTAAATAGTATATTAAATGTAAAAATATGCATGGACTGTGAGGTCAAAGCCTGTTAAGGCATTCTTTCCCATGCGCTAACCACTTATCGACTATACAACATATATTTTAATATGATTGTAGATCAGATGTCTGGAGTGTTTCAAACTTTTTAGATCCACATTTTCTTTTTGAGTAACCTCAACAAATTGTAAAGAACGACTCGAAGATTGGTCCATGCACTTCCCTCCAACTCCACGGACCCTAAACATTGTTCTCTTTTCAGAGGAGCTGCTTCTTGCAAGTCGTCCACCTTTTTCTTACGCCTTCTCTGCACCAGGTTTAATTGCTTTCTTCATAATTCCGGAACTCAAAACGTCGGAAGAAACTATAGCTTCCACTATAAACACTAGATAATTATTTTTTCCTAAGCATGTATTTCCTGATTGATACATAGCCTTTGTTTAAGTCAAAAAAATTTAAGGGCCCAAAGGGGGCCCATCAGGCAAGGGGCCCACCAGGCGTTTGCCCAGTAAGCCCGACTGGCCAGTCCGCCCCTGTACTGCACAGTCACTGTACTGCACTGCACTGTACTGCACTGCACTGTACCATACTGTACTGTACTGCACAGTCACTGTACTGCACTGTACCATACTGTACTGTACTGCACAGTCACTGTACTGCACTGTACTGCACTGCACTGTACTGTACTGTACTGCACTGTACTGCACTGTACTGCACTGTACTGTACTGTACTGTACTGCACCGTATTGCACTGTACTGTACTGCACTGTACTGCACTGTACTGTACCATACTGTACTGTACTGCACAGTCACTGTACTGCACTGCACTGCACTGTACTGTACTGCACTGTACTGTACTGCACTGTACTGCACTGCACTGTACTGCACTGTACTGCACTGTACTGCACTGCACTGCACTGCACTGTACTGCACTGTACTGCACTGTACTGCACTGTACTGCAATGTACTGCACTGTACTGCACTGTACTGCACTGTACTGCACTGTACCATACTGCACTGTACTGCACTGTACCATACTGCACTGCACTGTACTGTACTGCACAGTATTGTACTGCACAGTCACTGCACTGCACTGCACAGTATTGTACCGCACAGTCACTGTACTGTACTGCACTGCACCGTACTGCACTGTACTGCTACTGTACTGCACAGTCACTGTACTGTACTGTACTGTACTGTACCATACTTGCACCATTGAAGCAGTATCCAAGCACTGAACCAGGTTTTTGAAACTTGGTACCGTACTGCACAGTATTGTACTGCACTGTCCACTAGACACTGCACAGCACAGTAAATGTACCGCACAGGTCACTGTAAAAAATTTACATCTTACTGCACTGTATTGTATAACTGCAATTTACAGTATTGTACTGCACTGCAACTGATATATAACTGCACTGCAAACTTACTGAGTACGTTGCCTTTCTGTAATTAATGTACTGACTAACATTTTTTAGCCAGCTTAAGCTACACGGTCACTACAGTGGCATCCCATGATGATTCTGAGTGCATGTGGGATGGATGTACTTCTATTGCCTCCTCACATTACAACCAAGTCATATCTTTTCTCTACAGATTCTCTGTTTCACTGACCAGTTGTTTTATTGACACCTCCCCCTATATTACTATAGTATAAAGCAGACACAGTTGATCTCACATTCAAATGTACAGTAAGTCAATCTCGTATATAATCATCACCCATGATTCAATACTGGTTTCTTTAGTAAATAATAGTAAAATACTGACCTTCCCTAATCCAGTACCATTGAGAAAAGGGGGGTAATTACCTGTGGGCATAAGGCCAGAAAAAGCTCAAATGTTTGGCATCTATGCCAAGATTTGATTCTGGTGACTTCGCTAATTATTACTAAACTGTGCAGCTAAAAGATCTTTGGGAATTTGGAATGACAAATACCCAGTAATTCCAGATTAGTGCTAACTAAGTTAAAATGTGGAGGCCCCAAATCACTGACAACCAGGCCCATCTAACTCTGTCAAATTTCAACCCCAGGCCCTTTATGGCTAGTTTCAACACCCCTTCCTTAAAGGTACAGTTAGGGCTTATCACATTTACTGCACTGTACTGTACTGCACTGTGACTGCACACGCTGGCCGCGTTCGAATTTTTGAGCATCGTTGTTTGCATTGTCTCAACTGTACTTGACACGGCCCCAAAGTAAGAGTTCACACGGTGTCAAGTACAAGTTCACTGTATGCACAAGGTTATTATAAAATGCTTGTCGACATAGCTCTTTAACTGTAAAATCAATGGACAAAGCCTTTTCCACTAGAAATATCTCCTTCCGCGTTTGCTAAGTTTCATAATTATTATCTGCACTGCACTTGCACTGTATGCATGGTAACCATACCGGCATGTAAATGCTATGTACTGTACTGCACAGTATGTACTGCACAGTTCATACTGACTGATAAGTGACTGTGACTGTACTGTACTGTACAAAAATAAACATTAATTTACTGTAACTGACAAAAACTTGATTCGAGCATTAAAAAATAAAAACCTGTTTGTACCAAACTGAACTTGTACTTGACCCTGTGTGAACTCATACTTTGGGCCGTGTCAAGTAGGAGTTGAGACAATGCAAACAATGATCAAAATTCAGCGCGCGGTGCAAACACCTGAAAACAGCAGTATGTTGGCCTGTTGGGATTGATCCAACAGACCTTGTGTGTTCAGTTATAAACTATAAACCAATAATCTGTATATTACAGGTTATATACAGGTTAGTGATACACAGCCTTGATAATTTCAGTCTAACAAACCTCTCTAGGATTTTTTGATACAGCAAGTCCAGTTAATCCAGTTGTCTGCAATTAAATAAACACACAAACAAAAAATCAAATCAAAGATATTACTACAACATGGCAGTCGAGATCTTAGACCTTCCCTATCCAGATCAAAAGCAGTGTTTTGTGAAAACTGTGGGCCTAAGGCCACTTTGTACAAAGAGGTGCTGTTTGGCATGGCATGCCAGAAAATCTAGGAATTTAGACCTATTTTTCTAACTGGACAAGCTAAAGATCTATAGTAACTGACAAAACCCAGTATCCGTGTCTATGGATATGTAGTAATACTAGAAATATATATAAAGAACTTAAATAAAAGAATACAGTTGTTATTATTATTAGATATTCCCTCTTACTTACCTTCTTCAAATATTGAACAACTTTCGCCATCTTGGATTAGTTTCAGTCTCCCTGGTATCTGCTGACCGTGTTTATTTTTTATCAAATCAGAACTAAAATTCAATCTCAAGTACAATGCCTCGCTATATTTATGGATCTTAAAAATCTTTGTCGACAATAGCACTTTTTTGTAAAAGTCAATGGACAAACATAGTAAAATTACCTTTTTTCCGAAAAATTCTGCGTATTTGGTTAAGGATAGTCAAAATGGAAGAATAAGTGTTTTTCGAAATTGAAAGAGATATCCTCCTGAGTGATTGTATTTAATATTGAGAGTCACTGATGGAGCTACAACTGTCATAAAATCATATAAAAATACTAGAGGCATTGGCCGGGAAAACTTTGTAACCACATAGCAGCCGCCAATACCTATGATATTTCAGTCAATTGGTTGGCAAAATTACTAGACCCCCGTCCTTTGCCACTGAAACAGCGCCTAATGTTTACTTTGCCTCAAAAAAAAATCCAAGATGGCGTCGTTCAATTGGTTACCCGCGTTTTGACTGAAATTAAGATAGGATAAACCCCTCTAGTATTTTAATGATCAGGTTAGTGATACACAGCCTGATGCAATTTCAGTCTAACATCCTCGTTGCCCAGGGATCGTTACACTGGATAAATCGGAGTCCAGGAATCCATTGATGTCATTGAATATAATATCACAAATCGCCCTGGGTGCGAGCATAATATCGAAACAAACGAGATACACTCTGATATATATTTGAAGAAAAAACTGCTTTATTATAATGACTTTCCGAACAGGTTTGCTGTTTGCTCTGGGATAATCCGTTGCACATCGATATTTCATTGGCAGATGAGACATGATTACCCCTGCAGCCTATTCTGTGTTATCCGGATAACAAGAATCCTGTGATGGCGTGAACGGATTATCCCAGATCCTCTCGTTTACCGCTGGGTAAGGGAACGTTATTTACGTGGGACTCGCCTTCTTACGAACATAATTTGAACAACGTCGCCGACTTGGAATGAGTTTCAGTCTCCCGAGTCACGCTCAGCGATGTTTTGCTTTTTATAGAAGTGTGGGGACGCTCTGAGAAATCAAATGGCGTGGTCAACTCGATTTGGGCTGGCCAAATGCCATGAAATTAACCAAGTCGGGGGTTTAGTCTAATAAACATGCTTGTTAAAAATATGTCACATTTAATTCTAGTTAAACAAACAATATATTTGATATATTATATATTACATTCTGCTTATGAACGCAGGCGACAAACTGAAAGAAATTATAAACTACTGTTTGATGTAAAAATGTCTAAAAATGTCTGAGGCTTTTAAAAGTAATTTCCCTATACTAATTATATCCTGCTGGGCTGCTGCCTGACGTTATCCGCGCTTATGACAATAAGTAATTATCTAAGCCTCAATTATCAGACTCTAGTATTTTTTGTGCTAGTCTGCTAGAATTTTCTGCAAGTAATCAAGTTTCAGGGAGATTAAACAAAATAGTGAAAAATTACTGCCATCTCCGCAGGTCTTCTTAATATAAAAATTATTAGGAAAATAATTCGCGTTTGTGCAACATCCCCCCCCCCTTCCCTTTTCCTCATGATCGACCAGATCTCAATCTGAAGCGACTGGACGAGGCAGACAAAATTGACGTTCTGAAGTATATATCACACGCCCTGGTATGCTGAGCATAATTAACGAAAAAACGAATACACGTATGATATACAAGTGATAGCCAAAATTAATTGACGGTGTCCGAAAGGTTTGCGTTCACTGACCTCACTCATAATCCGTTTCACCATAACGGCGTTCCCCCAAGTTTGATTTGGGCATGGGGGACGCCTTTCCCCGGATAACAAGAAGGTGGGGGACGGCGTTATCCCCCCGCGTATCCCCCTGGGTATGTGGAAAACGTCACTGTTCGCGCTCGTCACGTAATTTGCCGTCTAAAATCGTCGATTTTGAGAGTTAAAGAAGTGGGGGTGACGCGCGCAGTATCAACTCACGTGGAATCCTACTTTGTTGGCCTTTATTTGAAGACTTATTCGGGGGTTTAGTCTGAGCGATAATCTTCACTATTCACACCGTTGTTTGACAGTTTGAAAATATATTTGCCCACTAATCCTGTTTTCGACAATAGCCTGAACGTCCGGCGACAATCACACGCTTCAATCGTTTTCATCTGCACGATCGAGAATCGCATAGAAAATCGTGCCACTTTCATGGGCAGTTTCGCAAGCCACATGCGTGCTGCTGACGTGAGTTATCCGCGCTTATGACAATTCACAAATTCTAAGCGACGTCAACAACACAACTGGCACACGAAAACAATAAGAAGTGAACTGCATATATAGCCAAAAACAAAATTAAGACAAAGTAAACGTCCCAACAAACAACAGATTTCTTAGTCATTTAAGCATGGAAGTTTTTAGGATACTAGATCGCAATTTGTTCTTTGCGTCTAATTTTCCCGCCATATTTGATTTCAAGTCAGCAAATGCTTGATATCCTACAATATCCCTAGTATCCTCTTCAACGGATCCATTATTTTCCTTTATCTTACTAATTTTATCGTATGAACCTCACATTTTTATTGATGACGTTTACACGCAAGATATTCGTTCTACGCATGCGCACTGCGCAGCTAATCCAGGTCAGCGCAGGCGTGGGAACGAGGATAGGGAATTAAAGGCATGTTAGTCTCGTGCTTCTCGTGCTTGCGATTTATATATTTATCAAGTTTTCAACCTTCTCTCTTAGTTCTCTCACGTTCAATCACATCACTTTCAAAAGATGTTGTACTAGAGAGAAATAGAGAGTTAAGTGATATGGGAGAACAACATAACTTTCCGAAGGAAGAAGAGAAGATTCTTCAACTATGGAAGGAACTGGATGCCTTTAAGTCATGCTTGAAGCAATCTGAAGGAAAACCCAGGCAAGTTATATGAGTAGATAAATTACAGATTGTTTGATCAGTTGAAAATATATTGCCCACTTTTGTATTTATATAAAATGAAGATATAATTACAGGTCAATCGTTGGCTCGAAATAACAGCCGATCCGAGAAAATCGCAAGAAAAAAAGTTTATGATCGCGGAGAAGCCACAGGTTGCCGACGTGTCGGCAAGAAATATATTTGACCATAGTCTTAAAAACCCGCTACCTGTACAGTTAAAAGGCAAAATAAAATTAATAATAAAACACATTCAAAAACACGCGTCCGAAAAGATCTTGTTTAGTTGAAAATCAGTTTAATATAAAACGAAATTGCATGAATTTACTAGTATCCTCTTAACGGATCCATCTTCAATAGTCTGCAATCACGAACCGTTTGACCACGAACGTTTTGTTTTGCTGCAGGTTGACAGGTTAGCCTGGTCACCCTGCCCAATCAAAGAATATGGGCCAGGTAACCACTAAAGCACTTCGTGCTTCTCCTATTGGTTAAAATTTTTCGGCCGCGTTTTTAGTGCTCACGTTCAAACACTGCACTTTCAAATAGATGTGATTTAGCCTGATGACGCGAGAATGAGAATAGTTTACCTGGCCCTAATATTTCTTTTGAAATTGGGCCAGGGAACCAGGCTAGTTGAAGGTGAAGCAGGATTTTTAATAAATTTAGTTTCTTAATTTGATAAATCCTGCTGTGTTTTGCTACGAGTAGCATGACAAAATGAAATACTAATAATAAAAACTTAAAAAGTGTTATAATAAAGTTTATATGTTTAAATGTATTTCACACTATTTTGTATTATATGTACGCTTTCAAGATGCAGTCATCCATACTGGAAAGTTCGTTATTCCTCGAAATAACCGCCGATATTTACGGCCAAGTAAATTTCTTCTCAAATTTTTGTGATCGGCGGGGGGTTGCGTTTCACCAGGTGCGCCATGGAAATTCATGCCTACAACCACAGAACGAGGGTGCGACATAACGCAATGCCAAAAGCTGCGCAATAAAAGTAATGTATCAAATGTAATGTGATTTCACAACAACAATCCGTTTCCTCTATTTTGGCAGTTGAATACAACTCACATCTTACTTCTGTGGTGAGATCATTTTAGTGTTCATATGATAAACCGTGGAACGATTTTCGTATGGGGGGTCTGTTCACAAAAAATTCATTCTTGGTGGGGTCCGGGGCAATCACGGAAATTTTTGAAATCTAGAGTCTCGGAAATGCCATTTCCTGCATTTTTGGGGGAAGAATTTACAGAACTGCGGAAGGTCAGAAAATCTTTAGTTTGTTTGTTTTATTAATAGATTAAGATTTTATATTGAACAAACGCCCAACACAAATATTAGTCAACAGTAACATACTAAATTTCTGTAGTTTTGCTTTGCTATATGTTATGAAATAATGTTCAAGTACAGAATGAGCTAGAGCGACTGAATTTGAACAAATTTTTCTGTCTATCTCAAAATTGTTATTAATACCTCTAGTGGGGTACCATAAATGTAAAAATGCAATACAATACTACTAAAAACAAGCATCAATTTGCAAAAACACTCAAAAGAAGTTTGTGGAGAGTTCATTTCTGACGTGACCTAGTCATCAGGGTCAAACGTTAGTTCCTCAATTGTCCCGCATATCCTCGATGACATGTTTTTTGTGAGTTACAACAAATTAAGGTATGATCATTTTGTTTCTTTTCAAAGTTTTCATGCCATATTGTACACCGAACTGACAGAAAGTACGCCACACTGATACGCTTCACGATAACGAACAGTTTATACCGAAAATTAGTTACTCAAGAAATTTGCGTAATCTCCATGAAACTCCACGCCGGATATATGTAACATACGAACTTTCCAGTATGGGCAGTCATTACTGGCTTACAATGTCAATGTTATCTATCTCTATCAAGTTTGGGTTTATCATTCACTGATTATGCTAGGTCACTAATTTGTTGTTAGAAATAAATTGTTTGTGACTGAATGAGTAGTTAGTAGTTGTTCCAGATGTGTATTTACTAGAAAATTTAGAATTTTTTTTATCATTGTTCGGTTGTTGCTCTTACTAGTATTAAAACTCAGGAAAACGCTCCTGATCGGCCAGATTTTCATTTGACCGGCAGAAAGTCATGACGGCCAATCACCATGATCGGGAACTTTGCGAACGTTATTTCAAGCCCTGATAAATTATGCTTGACTTACACAGGGTTTGCTACAGTTTGCTATAACCTGGGCGATGATCTGAGAATCTCTTCTGATTGCCAGACTATGCATAAGTGCTGGCTTTAATGTCTTTAATACTAAATTACATGGTGGACAAAAAGATCAATTTCCCCTTTAATAATCGTTTCGAAATACACTCTTTCACACTCTCGAATGCATTTCATTTCGGCTCAGAACGCTATGTATCTAATCTATCGATTTTATATGGTATACTCTGTAAACTTCTAATATCACAGCCCTACCCAATTCCCTATTAGTAAATCTCAAATGAAAAAAATATCTTCAATATTAATAATTAGCCCTGCAGCAGAAGCCAAATAATCGTATGAATATACATAGCCCGCAGGCTAATTAAAATATACACAAATTACCTATTTTAAAACATACCACCTCCTGAAAATTATCACTTCTGAATATAATCCCGGAAAAAGGTTTTTAAAAAATAAGTTTTAAGCTTATTATCAAAGTTTTTCGAATTTTTTCTGTCTAATACTATGTCCGAATGTTTTGATTCCTTTTTGAGGTCTCTACTTTTCTTGCATCTGCTCATGGGTGTATACAGTCACATTGCGCAGGAGTGGACCTAAATTTACCCACCGAGCCAACAGTCTGACAAATTTTAATTTTGCAAGACTGACATTAATTTTCCAGTTACTTTTCTGTTAGGGCTGTATCTCTTCCAACCTGGTACACCTATAAACCTCCGTGCCAAATGCTTTTCGTACGCAGAATGTCCAAGGGTGCTGGAAATCTGGGCAGGGCTTAGCTGTACCTAGACTGGACTCTTTTTGGTCTTCTGGGGTTGGGGAGGGGGAAAGTGCCAGTGGCTGATATTTCCAAAAGTATTTACACTATTAAAATAAAACTTGATAGGCTTATAGAACAATCACAAACATTTAAATTTTTATTAGTGTCACCTCACATGTACATCATATGACATCATACTTAAAATACTATAGAGTATAGTACAGCAAAACAATAGGCCAAACCATTCTAAATCAAAATATTCTTGATCCTTACTAACGTTAGAGCTAGTATAAGGGGGAAATAACTATAAAACGTAAAGTTATTTTTTAAATTTTATCTTGGTATGATGTAGTTCTGCTGATGAGACGGTAAATGTTATATTTCTTTATGAAGCTCTATTCTTTTATTTTTTATCTTTAGACATTGTTTTAAAGTATCTCATGAACATCTGTAACTTTTAAAACTAATTTTTTGCTAGTTGATGACATCATTGTTCTGCCATCTTGGATTCCGCCATATTAGATTTATGACATCATAAAATAATCCTAAATAACACAAAACTTATAGAATCATATAAAATACCGTTGATCAAAACTTTAAAAATACTGAAAAAAATCCAAATTAAAACAAAAATTTTAAGTTGTTGCTATACACATCATCAAAAACGTGGTTACTATGGTAAAGTAGAATTGTGTAACACGAAAAATGTTCCCAAGTAAATTTTAGGAAAGCCACGAAATTTCATGCATTTTTATTAAATACTCGAAAAGTTATGAGCGTTTAAATTCGCTGCGGGCACTCCCCCCCCCCCCGTCTAGAAAGGGTTAAAAATGCAATCCGTGCAACCATAATTTCCTGCGCACGTTAATCCATATTGTTCGAGACAATACACGTGAGATACAGTATAGTTGTAAACAACTCCAAATAAGGAGGGCTTTTCCTTATTAGGAAATCCACATGGAAACAACTCTTGAGTCTTGTTCTGGGTCTGTGTATTCTGTACGAATTGAAATATCTCTCTTAATTTTGAAGTTTTTTAAATACCAGGGAAAACGGAATTTGTCTTGGTTTTTACGAAGAATATTATTCACTCACACAAATATGGCTACCCCGTAATATACACGTGTTTGTCAAAAATTGGCGCGCGCGCGTTTTTGACTTTTTGACGAATTCGGGATTGACCGAATTAATTAATTACACATTTTGAAGGAAAATCTCGAAGAATATATTAAATTAAATTTCAACAGAAGAGCAGTTAAATAGTCTCTAGAAAAATGAAGCAATTATAGGTTTGTGTAAAATCTAACTATATAATATCAAAAAATTATTTTTTAAATGACCGGCATGAATTAAAAGTTTCAGGTTATTATAGTTCCACGTTTTTTGTGCAGAAAGTAATTCCTAGAAAAAATCCACCGCCAAATTTAATTTAATTTCAAGTAACCTTTGAAATGTTCAATAACGCACATGCATGCAAACATATACAATATGAGACTTGCCTAGTCAGATATTGATTCCGTTTCACTCATAAATATGTTTTTCTCACGCTCCCAATATATAAAAGCACTCTTTTATATATTGCAGACAACAAACTTTTTTTATATTTTCACCGAAAACACACCCAGTGGATCGATGACGTGTAGTTGGCACGCGTCCCGTGCACAAAATTTGTTCTTTAAATTTGTCGACCTTATTTTTTTAAAATTTTATCATCTTTTTTTCCAGTTTGGGATAAAAAGATTTCTTTCGCGTGTTTATAAATTTAAACTTTAAAAATATGGGTCATAACTCATATGACACTGTGAATATTGCGACAGACAATTAGAATTAAGCTTCAACGCCAATCTCCGGTTCACACAAAAGAAGGGGTTTTCCCCAGTACTCTTTAATAGTTGAATTTAGTATTCTTTTTGTTTCTCGCGTGATTTTTTTTATGCAGGCGTCTCGAGAATATTTTTTGACATCTGTTCTAGAAAACAGACTTAACAGTTGTTTTTTGAAGGACGAATTGTCTAGACGTGTCACACCAGTAATCCTTGTTCTCCACAGTGTTCGAACACTTTACGGTTTCCGTTGATGTTATGTAGTTAATATGACTGCTGACCAAAAACGTTATAGGATTCGTTTACATCTAAACTAAACCAATTATTCTTTGTAGATTTAGTTTATGCGAATTTCAAAACCACAGTGAGATCCTAATCAATCACGTGAGGCCAGTTAACCGGACTAGCCCGGCTCATATAATCAGTCCCTTACTGGTTCACTTTTCAGAGTTTTTGTGCTTTTTTTACTTTAAATTTCTAAAGGTTTTAACAATAGTTTTGGGCTATACAACTGGGAACTCGTAGTTGAAGTTGTTTAATTTTATTTTTTCGTTCTTTGAATAACAGGTATACATTTTATGATGGTCCGCCATTTGCCACAGGATTACCTCATTATGGCCATATTTTGGCAGGAACTATCAAGGTTGAAGGAATTATTTTGAATAAGCTGTTCTTTTGAAGTTTTTCGTTTCCTTCCTTCGTTCTTGAGATATTTCAGTTTGTTTGATATGCAAATTAGACATTTTGACGTCACACATGCATAATGAGTTATTGAAAAAAGTTTTATATCTTTGCTATTATATCAAACCAAAATAATTCGAAGGAAGCATGTGCGTGTGTTTCGTCCAGAACACTAAACATGTAGATTTTCAATAACTCATGCACATGTGACGTTACAATGTTTAATTTGCATATCAAACAAACTGAAATATCTCAAGAACGAAGCAAGGAAACGAAAAAGTTCAAAAGATGTTACTCTATCATTTAAGTGTTCATTCAGATAAGACAAACTTAATTTTCCGTTTCATAAGCACTTTAAAGTACCTATGAAATGAAAAATTGAATTAGAAATATACTTTCTTATTTGAAAGCATCTTTGGATTTTAAAGACTGGGGTTTATAACTCTTCAGATCAGTAGATCACATTTCGTTTTTCAGGTATTGAAATTTATTTGATATGGAAATTTAACCCCTTGACGTCACACGTGCATTACTTACTGAACAAAATTTAATATCTTTGCAATTATCAAACGAAAATTACATGCACCGTATAAAATATGAGAATTAAGTTCATGAAAAATACGTCGTCTGTAACCATTAAAGTGTCTATGAAGTGAAAAATTCGTTGGCCTTTTTGTTGTTTTATTGTACAGAGGAGCATGACGGGAGCACTCACTGAAAATTCGAAGAGAATCTGATGCGTAGTTTTCGCGCTATCAACTCTCAAAATTTGCCGTGGATAGTTTGTTTTGGGGAAATTTGGGCTTCTTGGTAACAATGCCTTATGACGTACGCAGATGGATCATTAATAGTGAAATGTATTGTTCTTATGCGTAGTTGTCCATTTGCGTACGTCATAAGCATTGTTACCGAACTAGCCCAATTTTTCTCCAAGAACGAATTAGCCATGGCAAATTTTGAGAGTTGATAGCGCGAAAACTACGCATCAGATTCTCTTGCAATTTTCAGTGAGTGCTCCTGCCATGCTCCTCTGTACAATAAAACAACAAAAATGCCAACGAATTTTTCATTTTATAGACACTTTAAATACGGCACTTGCATTAAGTTCGACAGAGCCATTAAATACGACGAGCCCTGTCGTATAATACGACTCAACTACGGCGTTGATGCAGACGGCGTACTATTCATGCGCCGAATAAAATACAAACATTAATTTAATTTAATTTAATTTAATTTACAGGCGAGGTGAATATCGGTGAATATTAACCGAGGCGAAGTCGAGGTTATTATTCACCGATATTCACTGAGCCTGAGGCGAATAATCGTTTTAGTATAAATACACATTTTTGTACTTTTAGAAACGGCATTTTCTTTAAAATTGTTAATTTCCTCTTCTGTTACATTGACAAATTGGCTGGCGGCCATTTTGAATAAACGCTGTAGGTGATTATCGGTTATTATTATATGACACAAGCTACTTCCGGTGGAATTGCGTGCTCTGATTGGATGAGACACGTCACGTGCCGGTCCATAATTTCCCGGTAATGGATCGGTCCGGATTACGGATTTGGTTAGCCATTTTGTTTACAAAGCCCATACAACGAAAGGAAACTTTGAAAAGCCGCAAAAATTGAATGAATTTAGTACACTAAGCACTAAATCGTGTATGAGTTGGACGATAAACAGTCTAAAAGAGAGCCTTACTATCATGAAAGCAATAGAAGAACAAGAACAAGATTGAAAATGACGATTCTATGTCACGCTATACGTATGTAAAGTATGTTGTTGCCATGCCATATAATAAACCTCTTATTAACCTCGACCGCTTGGTCATTACGGGAAATATCAGACCTCGCTCTTTTATGTACGAACCTCGCCCTATGGGCTCGGTCCGTACTGTCAAGACCTCGGTCTGATATTTTCCCGTAATGACCGCGTTCTCGGTTAATAAGAAGTTAGTAGCTCGACCAATTAGCGCGCGCAATTTTCTATAATCACCTGTGTATTTTTACTAAAATATGATACATTTCCTACCCATAATTCATGTTGATAACATCGTTTCCAGGCCTACGACTCCGGAACTTGTAAAACGTTCGACTTATTAAATACGCCAAAAATACGCCGTATAACTCAACCGGAACAATTTCATAATTTGGGTCGACCCTAATAGGTATTTAATACTGTACATGAAAAATACGCCGTTTCTCACAGGCCTTAGTGTTGTCATTAGACGCACGTACAAGATTAGTAGCAAGTGATTATGTTTGATAATTGCAAAGATATATAATCTTCTGATAAATAATTATGCACATGTGACGTCAAGATGTTTAATTTGCATATCAAACAACCTGAAATATCTCAACAACGAAGCAAGGAAACGAAAAACTGCAAAAGATGTTACTCTGTCATTTTGAGAGTTCTTTCAAATAAGACTAACCTAATATTTGTTTCATAGGGTACTTTAATACAGCATAATACCATAATGATAAACATCTTTTATGTCATTTATTTCTGTGAACCAGTGCTAACTGAATTGTAATGCATTTGACAGGATATTGTCACACGTTATGCACATCAATCTGGATTTTATGTTGAACGACGATTTGGATGGGATTGTCACGGACTACCTGTGGTACGAAATATATAACTTTTTAGTGTTGGTATACATGTATGTTGCTGAAACAACGTCAGTGGCGTAACTGGGGATCTGGGATGGGGGAGGGTGTAAACGCGAAAATTTCCAACAATTTCTACCAGCTAACCATGTTACTACTAGAGTAGTTTTGACCCCACCCTCAGTTTAAGGAAAAGCATTAATTTTCATAGGAATACTCTTGGTGAAATACTCAACTGTATGATCTGGCTAAGACTAAAACTTGACTTGTCGAAGTTCTTACGCGGCAGAGTAGGGCCTACGCAACATTAGATTTAGATTTAATAACTTTATTGGCTATAGCAACTGGTGGTCTGACAGGGCGAAATGCCCCAGCTGAACATGACTACCATGATGTAGGTGTTGATTTTACGAAGGGAGGAAAACTGGAGAACTCGGCGAAAAACCCTCGAAGCACAATTAAGAGAGATCAACTACAACTCTACTCACATGAGTTCCAAGCTCGACAGCTGGGTCATTCCCAAGCAGTCACCCATCCAAGTACTACCCTGTCTAACCGGGTTTAAGTTTTGGTGAGAGGCAGCGCGCTAACAGCACACGCCACCCATGCTCCTCTAGTCACGCCCATTTCCAACTTGATGTACTGTTGATCCAGCTACGATCATATGCACTTTTTAGGGTGTCTCAGAAAGGGGATTTCCTGCATATTTGCACGTGGCTCTGCACAAGATTCTTGTGTATTTCCTAATGTGAAACGTCCTACATTGTTTGAAGCAGCTTAAAACACAGTTTTTGAAATATTTTATCAAATTTTCTCGGCAGACTGAATTTGATAAAAATATTCCTAACAAACATTTCTGTGGTGGGGCTAGTCGCTTCTTCCCCCCCCCCCCTTAATCAGTTACGCCACAGACAACGTTTAGAGGTCATTAAAACAGCTACAGTTATTATATTCTGATGGCACGTACTGTACGTGTTTCTGGATATGCCCTCAACTAATTATATTTTTTTATTGTTATCATTTTAGGAATATGAAATTGATAAAAAACTTGGAATCAGCGTAAGTCAATTTCTTTATTCATTATTGGTATATTTTCTCGTCGTCAGCTGCATTGTTGTACTCTCGTCTTGTTGTCTTGTTCTTTGACCACGAGCGTACAACTTTGACAATAAAATTATGCACTGGAACTTGCAGTAAATAAATCTCTACAGGGACTGAGGGACATACTGTATTTCTCCAATTTCAAAGGACTGATACTTGTACATCGAACAACATGAAAAGTGTACAACACATCCCGCTTTGGTCTTATAATGTATATATTCTACACTCGAAATTTTCCTTCACCAAAATTACCTAGAACATCCAGTTTAATCGAGTGAAATACTGAATATTACTTGTAATATACCCAATTCTACTCTCGGTATTACCACATTATATATACAGAACTCGTGGCCAAGCTCTTGGCAATGGCTTCCGTAGCTCAGTGGTCAGAACACTGCACTAGCATCGCAGGGTCGCGGGTTAAATTCCTGCCGAAAGGCTTTGATGTTGCATTTTTCGCAACTGGTCCTGGTTTGGTCTTATTATGTATATATCCTACACTCGAAATTTTCCTTCACTAAAATTACCTATAGCACATCTAGTCTGTATAGCATTCACTATTTGATACTAGTACTAGTAGATACAGTGTATCTAACCTACATGTAGGTTCTCAGGTTCCCATGCCGTTCAGTGGTGGTCGGACCTGACTTGAAATAAGTGATTATAATGGAGTTGCAGTCACTGTTCACCCTTAGTTTTATTTATGACTGTTAAATAGGTCACGTACAGTATATACGTGTATGATTTAGTCATTAAAAGTTAGTGAGAACTGAGAACATTGCTACGGTACACCTGCGCAACTCTCTTATATTTCTCCTAAAATTCCGTTTTTCACCTGTCAAATCGATTGGTACAGGCTTAAGGTTACTGCATGTATGTCGTAAATTGAAAACTATGCAGCCAAAGGCAAAGAAATTCAAGAATGACGTTCACAAACAAGAACGCAATGGAACTTATGAATGACGTTTGAAGTGAAGGTGTAATATATCATACACGAGAAGCCGTTTATTATCTGATTTGAAAACACCGAGAAGTGTGTTGAAAAACGAGGCGATAGCCGAGTATAGCTTCTCAAACAAATCAGTATTTAAAGAGAAATTTGATGTAAAACTTGTCTTAATTTATAGGCGGTTATTACCACATTTTACAACAACGTTTCGGTAACTGATTCCATTATGGTTTCCTCATGAATTATTAATGACTTTGAGAAGTATTATATCATACACCATGCAACGATCGTATATATAACATTCTCGTTAGATAAATTTCGATTAGATTCTGTTGACCCCAATCACTAAATAAATAACAACCGCGTTTTACTCAAGAGCGATTACCTTTGCGTTAAACCCATCGTGTTTGAAAAACACATGTTGAGAAAAGCCTTATTTTCGAGAAGGAAGTATATATTAAGTCATTAAAACTCATTTAATCTCTCGGTTTCTGAGCGTACGACGTACGTTAGAAGATAAAGTAAAGCATGTTCTTTTTTCTTCTTCCTCGAAGAGGGGGACAAATTTCCCAGGAAATTATAGGGTTTCTTGTGACACCTGCGCTATTGCGCTTGTCTAACCTCAATTTTCGGCGGTACTAACTGTATTATGTTTTCAGATAAAACTTGGTTAGTAAATCTAATTTAGTTTGGTACTTTATTACGTTCTTCACACCTGGAATACTTTTATCTGTTTTAATTCATGTTTTCAGGGTCCAGAAGATGTGCATAAAATGGGGATTGATAACTATAATAAAGAATGTCGAAGTATTGTGATGAGATATTCAGGAGAATGGGAGGTGTGTAGATCTACAACTTGCAGTTGTTGTTTTTCTAATTCTCTTAATAATTTTAATCTTAATAATTCTCTTAATTCTATTAAGTAAAATTTTGAGCCAGTTTTAGTCACTTTATGTTTCTCTTTGACCAAGGGCTCTCGCTCACACCGTTAGGCCCACCAGCCTTCCTATTTTTTATTCGTTTAACATGAAGTACATTTGTGTCAGGTTATTGTTTCTAGATTGGGAAGATGGATTGATTTTGAGAATGACTACAAAACCATGTATCCAACGTTTATGGAATCTGTATGGTATGTGACAATATTTCATGAGAATATAACTAAACTAAACTACGAAAATGAAGCCGTGTCGTTGGAAAAAAACTAAAAGGGAGAAGCAACGTTATAATGCTTTGTAATTTCACTAATTTGCAGTATCCTGATATTTCTATTGGTACTTTCGTAATATGATTGTATATTTTTATTACATATTATTTTTTTTATTTCCAATCTCGCAAATTATTACATACAGGGTGTCCCAAAAAAAATATGCCCCCCATCCATTTATGAGGTGCACCTTCTTTAATAATTGTACAAGAAGTAAATTTTTATATCACGCCGAAAGCCCATCCCTCCTTCTTTGTTGTCTGAAATTTTCAGAGCTAAGTAGTTATCTACTCACTTCCTGTGGAAATCTTCTCCTAAAGGCTTCCCTTGCCCTTGTTGGGCTTCTTGTTTCATGATAGGAAAGTACCATGAATGCTCTTTCCTCGGGAGTGAATTGTTGTCCAACCATATTAAGACAGATGAAGTAAAGTGCACTTCTGCCTACATGTGCATGGAACTCTCATGAGCATTGTTATTACCCCAGAGGAACCCCACATGATTTGATGCCGCATTGCTTCATTTGGAATCAAACTTTATTCCCCTGTGGTCAGTTTTCACATGCATATACAAACTTGTATTCCGCACTCAAACAAAGCTGTGGTCAAAAACGGGATGGGCGACATTCGTTTGGGACACCCTGTATTTTTCCAAATCTGTAGGAAGCATAGATAATTTGGACAAGTTCAAATTTTGATGTTGCTTCTTTAAATGACTCCAGGAAGCGAGTAGATAACTATTTAGCTCTGAAAATTTCAGACAACGAAGAAGGAGTGATGGGCTTTCGGCGTGATATAAAAATTTACTTCTTGTACCCAAATTAAAGAAGATGCAGTACAAAAACGGATTGGGGGCATTTTTTTGGGACACCCTGTACATACAGTTCAATTTTTTGTTAGATGTTAGTCTGTATAATTTTATTTTAGTGTGATGTTCTAATCTTGCAGGTGGGTCTTCAAGCAATTGTATGACAAAGGCTTAGTTTACAGAGGGTTTAAGGTAATCTGTCTGTCGTTTTATTATTCACTGTATTATTATGTTACGACTCTTCTAGCTTCAATGTACGCAAACGCCCGACGTTCTCTAGCAAACTCAACTGACCTACTTCTGAAACATGGTTTTTAGGTGATGCCTTATTCTACCAAGTGTACTACTCCTCTTTCAAATTTCGAAGCCAATCAAAATTACAAAGATGTCGTTGATCCAGCAGGTAATGTTATTACTTCTGTCTGTCTGTCTGTCTGTCCGTCCGTCCGTCCGTCCTTCTGTCTGTCCATCTGTCCGTCTGTCCATCCGTCCGTCCGTCCGTCCGTCCGTCCGTCCATCCGTCCGTCCGTCTGTCCATCCGTCTGTCTGTCTGTCTGTCTGTCTGTCTGTCTGTCTGTCTGTTTGCCTGCCTGCCTTGCTATTGCCATTGACCTCCTGCCTACCTGTCTGTTGGTTTGTCTGCCAAAAAGTATTAAACCGATTTTGATGTAACTTTGTGGAAAGGTTGGCCCCTGACAAAGGACTAATCCCGATTAAATTTTGGTTGAATTTGGTGAGCTTTGGATGATAATTTTATAAAAATCTGAATGGCGGATTCTCTGATTCAGGTCGGCACCCGCAGCTATAAAAAAATCACAAGCTTCCGTCATATTAGTACGGTACTTGTATGGTTTCACCGAATCCCAACGCTTTGGAATTAGTGTTTATCATACCCATTTGATTTTGCTGTTGTGTTTTAGGGGAAATTTTGGTATTTTCTCCAGAGGAGAATTAGATTGCGTTTGGCAAAAATTGTTGGGTTTTTTGTTGTCGGTATGTAGTTCGGCATTTACTGTAGGTTGGCAATTGACCTCCTTTTCGAGGTTTGCGTTTATCTTTAGTTGGTTCCAATGACATGCAAGTGCGTTCCTAGGCTAGATTCGAACTATTAGCGAGACCGTATTTCTTCGTTCATCTACAGGCCAGAGTGCTTGATGACATGTACGAGATAGGCTTACATTTCCTTAGGCTTAGGATTATCGTTGTACGAAGTATCACTGCCTTGACATGATTTAGTTTTCTTTATATTCTTAATTGTGATGAACTCTGTTTATATTTGTTCTCTTATATTCCTCACTACACTGAAAGTATTCAAGCGAATACAATGTCATTTTGTATTTCAGTTATTGTTAACTTTCCACTGGATGAAAGCCCGGATGTTAGTCTGATAGCTTGGACAACAACACCTTGGACATTGCCGAGTAACCTCGCCTTGGTTGTCAATCCCAACATGCAATATGTTAAAATCAAAGGTAAATCATAGCTAGACATAATGTTAGTATGCTGCATGTTTCTTTCGTTAAGTTGAAGGACTATATATTACTGTACAGTCAAAATTTCAGTAATCTGTTAATATAAAACCCCAATATTAATAACTTATCGACCGAGCAAGAAAGACCAACAACAAGGGAATGATAATTTTGATGTAAAGACCGAGCAAGCGATAAAGTTTTTATTATATAGCTTTTTAGAACTACAGTAGTTCTGTTTGAACGTCAAGAACACAAAGCAAAGAGTACATGTAATTACCGTAAAAGTAAACGACTTTCAACGAAAAAACTGTTTTTCAGTTGCCGTAAGCACTGTCGTATTAAAATTTTTGTTATAACATAGCTTTGATATAGCAACGTTTTTGATTGGCTGTCGTGCGTGCTCCATAACTCGATGGAGCACGGCAAAAAAGCGCGGGAAAAAAATTCAAAACAAAACTGAGTTTTATGGCCTTTTATATTATCAAAGTACCGAGTCATTTAATTTTATTGAGTAATAAAGAACAACGACCCAGAAGACATAAACTGGGTCTGGGTAACCGAGTTTAAACTGTCCTTTTGGTTGGATTTTAGTGAACAAAAAAGACTTGGCTACGAAAGTAGAAAAACACAACAACCAAAACGATTCGCCGGCTTGTGAAAGGATTTAATGCTATGTTATAAAATAAATGGCTGTTGGTTTAGTGTGCTACACTCCATTTCTTATTTGCAAAGTTACAATATCGGAACACCATTTTAGCTTGACTTGCTTAATTTTTCAATTTTTGTAATGACTGGTTTTTACCGGTTTGTATAAACCGCCCAGGAACCAATCAGATCGCAGAAAAATTGCGTTAAGACCACTGACGTGATAGACAGAGCCATATATAATAATAACGTATAGTGTATGGCTATGTTGATAATTTTACAATCAGTTTTTGTGTTTTGGGGTTTACACGATGGCTCAAGTTTATGTACAGCAGTATTTTTGTTTTAATTTTTACCTCATATTCTCACAATCAAGTTAAAATTGACTTCGGGTTTTACTCACGTCCAAAAGTGGCATCTTGTCTGCCATTTTGCCGTCATGTTTGTTATTGTAACATTTTTCAGATTACTTTGAGTTTAGCAATTGTAAAAAGGAAATATGTGGTAATTGTTCTAGAAATCAGAGTGACAATCATTAAAAAATAGTATGTCGTATAGACGTCAAAATATTGTTAACATTAAACACAAAATTACTTTTGATTGTAGATAATGAAACAAACAAAGTGTATATTATGATGGAAGCTAGAATATCTGCTTTGTTTAAGAAACCTGAGGACTACGTTATCTTAGAGAGGTACGGTTTGCATATAAATATAGAGATAAAATATATTGTACTTTACACCAGGTAATAGATCAGTTATTGCTGCGGAACTAATGTACTAATATACTGTCATATAATGTATACGCTGTTTCTATAACTAGATGGAAACATGTTGAGGCTTTGGACTAGCTACACAACTTAACCTGCTTATCCTACTAAGCCCACAGCGCAGATAATCACAGTACAGTACAGCACAGTGCAGCACAGCACAGTGCAGTGCAGTGCAGTGCAGTGCAGTACAGTACAGTACAGTGCAGTACAGTGCAGTACAGTACAGTACAGTGCAGTACAGCACAGTACAGTGCAGTACAGTACAGTGCAGTGCAGTACAGTACGGTCTAGTAACATACATTTGCCCATTTATATTTGTACATTACAGCAGTTATTATAAAATAGTGAATATATATATACTGTTTGTGCACTATCTAATATGTAATCACGTGATATAGGTTTTCTGGCTGTGATTTGAAGGACAAGACATACAAACCATTGTTCAGTTATTTTGACGAGGTACTGTTAGAGTAATTGTTCTTGCTTGTTTGGCTCACTGCCCTGGCTGCAGTGTGACTCACCGCTCTGCATGACGTCACCTTAACCTGATGCCGCAATGCAGCTATTTTACCTGTTTTGTGATATTATTTAAATTTTCTAATGGTGATGAGGAGGATGATAATCATAGTGATGATAACGTAACGAAAAACGTTGTTTGCAATTATTAATCAAGACCGGTTGGGAAAATGTAATTCCAAGGCATTTATTCGTGGGCAGGTGTGTGGCGTTTTTAAAAAAAGCGACTTTTGTTCAATTTTTTGTGCACTTCTCTTGTAAGTTCATCATTATATAATCATTTTAAAATTGCAATATCATAATTTAACAATTTTCTTAACACATGTAGATGAAAAATCAAGGCGCCTTCCGAATACTTTGTGATACTTATGTAACGGATGATAGCGGTACTGGTGTTGTCCATTCTGCCCCTGCTTTTGGAGAAGTAAGTCTTCCTTCCTTCCTTCCTTCCTTCCTTCCTTCCTTCCTTCCTTCCTTCCTTCCTTCCTTCCTTCCTTCCTTCCTTCCTTCCTTCCTTCCTTCCTTCCTTCCTTCCTTCCTTCCTTCCTTCCTTCCTTCCTTCCTTCCTCCCTCCCTCCCTCCCTCCCTCCCTCCCTCCCTCCCCTCCCTCCCTCCCTCCCTCCCTCCCTCCCTCCCTCCCTCCCTCCCTCCCTCCCTCCCTCCCTCCCTCCCTCCCTTCCTCCCTTCCTTCCTTCCTTCCTTCCTTCCTTCCTTCCTTCCTTCCTTCCTTCCTTCCGCTCTTCTAATTTGCGATTGTTATTTTGACGAATGGCATTGAGTCGCTTCGTTTGCTACCAACATGCCCTCTATAACATTTTGTGTTTAAATGCCGCCAAACCTGTCTTTATTTAACAAATAGATTACATTTTTCTGTGCGTGTGTACTGTAATAGATCACAGATGACGTCACAGCGTGTAAACTGTAATAGATCACAGATGACGTCACAGCGTGTAAAGAACAATAAAGTACGACACGAGACGAAGTCGAGTAGTGTGACTGTTGTTTTTTACGAAAAACGGAAAAATGTAATCTATTTGTTTTATACAATAAAAATTCAAGTGGTTTATTAAAGAATTCTTGGAGTATGAAAAAGAGAAAAACAAGTCTGCTGACGTGAGCTGACGTGATTTGACGTCAGCCATGCGTATGTCCTTTAATAGATCACGGTTAACGACCAATGAAAATGCACACAGAAGTCACGTTGTTGTATAATAGTGGACACGGCTGCGTTTTTTCTGAGTTTGATATATGTTGTCATTTCTTTCAGGATGATTACCGTGTTTCTATGGCAAATGGCGTCATCAAGAAAGGAAATACACTCCCGTGTCCTGTGGATAGTCAAGGAAAATTTACCGACGAAGTGACAGACTTCAAACATCTACACGTCAAAGTAAATATCTTTGTTTTATTGTTCGTTTTTGCATATTCTTAGCTCTCTCTCTCTTTGAAAGATAACTATTTTATTAATTCTTTGAAAGTTTTCATGGCGATAATGTAATATAGATAAGTTTTCTGGAAACACCGCAAAACATATTAACAATAAGCTTATTGTTAATATTGCTCTGATGAAGGCCTCAGTCAACAGGCCGAAAGCTTAGCAAATAAACATTTTACGTGGTGTTTCCACAAAACGTATCTATATGATATCTATTTTATTTTATTTTTGAGGACGCAGATAAGAAAATAACGAAATTTCTCAAAGAAAACGGAAGGCTTGTTCATCAAAGTACCATAACTCATAGTTATCCTTTTTGCTGGAGGTAAAAACTAATTAGTTAATTCTAGTATAGATCGTTTGCAATCACGTGATATCGCACGCCATCTTGGTTGATGTCAAGTTAATTTCCATAAGCCATGCCAAAATAGACATGGCGGTCAGCGGTTTGTCAACAGTGTCTGCCAAGATGGCTGATGTGACCTCATGTGGAAACGATCTATAGGAGTAGTAACACCGCTGCCAAACGTTTTGCGCTTGCGCGACATCCGAGCTCGTACCTCAAAAAAGAGCGGGAAAACACTGAAATATTTGGACTGTTCCGAGAGTCCACACAAAAGTTAAAATTATAAGCATACTACGAAAAAGATAAGGTAGGTAATTTGTGCATGGCTTCTTTGACAATATTGTAACATATTCTGAAATTACCCGTTCGTAATTTTCACGACCCTTTTTTTAAAACACAAATGAATAGTCGAGTCTTACTTAGTCTTTACTGTCTGGTTGTTGTTGCCACGGCTAGTTCCCACTTCTCTTGCAATGTTTACTCTAGCAAATTCACGCATGCGCAAACGTTTGGCAGCGGTGTTTGTAGTAGTATGATATTAATTGCAATTTGGAAGTGGCATGCATGGAAGAGTGGTGCCCAGTGTGCTGTTATAAACGTTGTTTGTTATCGATTCCGAACCGAACGAACGATTAATATGTTTATCACATTAATATGTTTATCCCAAGTCAAGTTTTTATCAATAATTAAGCCCAATGATTCGACAGTGTGTTGAACTCTCTTTGCATCTCTTTTGCATCATCGTAAATGTCAATATTATCCTGAAGTGTCATTAATCTCTGACGAGAGCCAAAAATCATAAACTCACTAGCCTTACCAATATTGAAACATAATTTGTTTGCTTTGAACCACTCGTTAAGATTGCTTAACTCAATATTCATACTTCGTTCTCGATCACTAAGACTTGAGCTTTGCAGGTTAATATTAGTATCATCGGCGTACATTCTAGGTGACTCTACTTTGAAATTTATGTTGTTGTTTTTTTAGGTCAGACACGCCTCTCATCTATAAAGCTGTCCCTGCATGGTTTATTAAAGTAGAATCATTTGTTGACAAGCTTCTGGTGAATAACAAGAAATCTTACTGGTGACTTGGGGTTTATTTTTATTATTTTTATGTATTACTGCTTAAACTTTGCAAACCGAAGCCACTATTGCAAAACGCTTGTTGTAATTCAATCGGCGACAGTCGGCGACTGTTGTAGAAGTTGAATGAGGTTCAACTGTGAAAATGATCACAAAAAACGTTTTATTCATTCAATTTGTTTTTGAATATCAAACTTTGTCAAAACCGAGAAGTCCTCAGTACGAGCGAATCAGCGATTTGAATTACAACAATTACAACTCTATGGAAACACGACTGTTGTAAAAGATCGCAAAACAATCCGATCAATCGCCGACTGAATAATGAATTACAACTATATGGAAACACGACTGTTGTAAAAGATCGCAAAACAATCCGATCAATCGCCGACTGAATTACAACTATATGAAAACCAGGTCTAGGCTAATGGCGAAAAACGTTATATCTGGGAACTCTAATTGGTCAAGTTGAAAAAATTTGGAGAAGTTTTGTAACCAGGGCTTCGTTCATCAAGTTTTCTGCAGTGTTAAATATGTGGTTAGAGTTGTGAATCATGTATTTTGTATTGCTGCCAATTTTCTTTTAGAAACTTTTGTTATATAAATACTAGAAATAATGAATTACTTGAGTTTAGGTCTCAAGTGACGTTTTTTTGGTCGGTAGGTCGGTCAGGTCAGCGTATATAGGTCAAGACAGGTCTGTTCTGCAGAGTAACTAAGTATTGGTTAGTTAGCGAACCCGAGGTCAGTAGTTAGTTACCGAGGTTGAGGTAACTAACCTATACTTAGTTTATGATCATCTCGGTTTTCTTTGATGTACCGCGGTTGTTATTCTCAACCACAACGTATTCTTTGAGGCTCGTTTAATACAGTTTTAAACATTTCCTTTGTCCCGTACGGTAACTGATCGAAAAGTAAAGTTTTCTTGCATAATTTAGCATGGGTTTTCATGTACAATATTGAAACCATATATATCCACTCATTTGATTTGTAAAAATGACAAAAGGTTGAAAGAAACATTCAATTTAGCTTGTAGTTTACATCACGAAATCTTGTCAATAGCAAGCGTAATTTTGAAATGTGTTTTGTTTGCAGTTATTCCGTTTTAAACGAACACAGATAAACAATTTAACGATCTTACCATTAATAATTTCCATTCTAACCATTTTGTAGCCGTTTATGTTTTCTGTAGAACTTATTTTTTCGCCTAAATGATCAATTTCTTCTTTCATTTGCCAACTTATTATATAAATTTCGGCGCCATTGTTGCTTAACAGAACAACCGCTGGCTCTAATGATCATTGCTCGTGACATACTACTCATTTTGTGATTGGTCAATTTTTTTAAAAGAATGACTTTCATTGGTTTACCCAGAGGTTTATATCACCAATTATAAACTCCTGCAATAGCCAATGAAATTCGAGGATTTGCATTATAAACTTGTAAATTTATACCAATTATAACCTATATGTAATAGCATAAAAAGAGGTGCATTAGCTATTAAACGTCCTGCTCGTATGAGGGTCATTTAGCCCAGGGCCATTAACTTGATTTATGCGTAGTTGGGAAAATAAGGGTTAATCAATGGTCACGAATGTGATAAAAGGATTTATTATCGCAACTGAAGTGTTTTTTAGACAACCTCTGTGATAACGATCTCAGTTTTCTTAGGCAACCTCGGCGATCTTGAACTAAAGGTCAGTTATTCACGTTAACGTTATGTTATTCAGGGTACCAGAGTTTGTACAAGAGAAGCGTTTTCATAATTGGTTAGAATGTGCGCATGACTGGAATATTTCTCGTAATCGATATTGGGGCACACCCATTCCACTGTGGGTGAGCAGTGACTATGAAGAGGTATGTATTATTTATTCTTCTTCAATAACTAAGGAAGTCTTATGAGCTGCAGAAGAGTAAATGCATTTGTAGACTTAATCAACTCCGTTTTCTTCAAAGGGTTAAAGTTGCACTATTTTGAATGTAATTGACGGTGACTTAATACGGGCAAGATTTGTCTTCAACTTGCAACGCAACTTTGTTGCAGCAATTTGTTGCTCGTACCACTTCACCTTAACGGCTTTTGGACGTAAATTAATTGACAACTCATTAGACATGGCCATCCTGTTTTCCTTTGGTTATAGATGATACATTATAGTTGTCCAGGCTGTCCAGTTAATTTTACTCTGATGAAGGGCTTCGCTCGAAACGCCAGCATTTTGTTGTTAAACATTTCGGCAGTTTTTCACTTTGTTCTATTTCAAAATACTTCCTAGTACGCATTACTCTACTTTCTTACTCAGTCCAATGTTATTTACGCTGGTTTGTACAATCTTGTTCAAGCTTGTTACCAACTCGCAACAAGGATGTGCATTTTACACGTGTGTGTTAAAAAACTTTTTCAAACGTAATGATAAAATATGTACTGTTTTCGCACTGCTAGTTTGCTTATTTTAGATCAATCCCAAATAAAGACCCAAGTAAATCATTATTCATATAGCAGTTCTCAAGTTGTGGAAGAAAAGTGTCACTTTATTATTTCTCGACATGAAACAAAAATTAAGTTTGCCTTATTTGAAAGAACTCTTAAAATGACAATGTAACATCTTTTACAGTTTTTCCTTTCCTTGCTTCGTTTTTGAGATATTTCAGTTTGTTTGATATGCAAATTTGACTTATAAGATAACTTTACGTCACATTGCATAATGACTTATCACAAAGTGTTCTTAAGCTTTGTTTCTATATAATCGCTACCATCGGACAAAAATGAACTCAGCGATCATATGGAAACCACTGTCGCCACGATCGCCGAGATAGAAAATGTTCTATCTCAGCGATCGTTGCGTTTTACATGGAAACGGTGATTTTGCAATCTCAGCGATCTTGGCGATCAGTATGCATCCCAGCGACCATTAAAACAATGGCTGCGGTCAACCATGGCCGCCTTAGCGATCATATGGAAACAGCGAGTTGATCATTGCGATCGCCGAGCTAATTTTTGAGCGATCGTAGAGATTATATGGAAACCAGTCTTAATCTATATCTTTGTTATTATCGAACAAAAGCACTTTTGTTTTGCGATAAATTTGTCTTACATATCAAACAAACTGAAATATCTCAAGAACGAAGCAAGGATACCAAAAACTGCAAAATATGTTACTTTGTCATTTTAAGTGTTCTTTTAAATAAGACAAACTTAATTTCCGTTTTTAATGATTTATTTGATATGATATTGCTAGGTGGTTTGTGTTGGGTCAATTGACGAACTTGAAAAGTTGTCTGGTGTTCGTATTACTGATCTTCATAGAGAAAAGTGAGAAAATGACGTTTTTAACCTTTGATAATTCTGATATTCATGTTTAAACTAATTAAAATTTAGTTATACTAATTAATTTCCCGCATCTTTTAGCACTGACGGTATCACAATTCCTTCAAAAACTGGTCGAGGTGTTTTAGAACGAATCAGTGAGGTCTTTGACTGTTGGTTTGAAAGTGGCAGGTGTGTTAGTTTTGAATGCATTAGTATTTATACCAGCCCAACCTCATACTGTGGTCATTCTGCTCCAGCAAGTATGCGAAGGTCGAGTAAAGACCCTGGGTACGAGGGTAATACTGGGCATGGCGAACGTAGGAGTCTAACGTTTCGAACGAGAAACGTCTTCTCTCTGACGAAGGGGCTTCGTTCTCAGTTTCGGCAGTATATCAAACCTTACTATATTTTGATTGTTGTTTCAACACTGCCTATACGCAGCACGCTGTACTTTGATACTACTGAGCATGTCTTGAGCACGCTGTACTTTGATACTACTGGGCATGCCTTGAGCACGCTGTACTTTGATACTACTGGGCATGTCTTGAGCACGCTGTACTTTAATACTACTGGGCATGTCTTGAGCACGCTGTACTTTGATACTACTGAGCATGTCTTGAGCACGCTGTACTTTGATACTACTGGGCATGTCTTGACTGCGATACTTGGCTGAGATACAATCCGTGACCTTTGGTTTACAAGTGAGAACTCGCAGGTTCTATTGACCGAGATAGAAAAGGTCAAGTTGTAGCCTGCGTGCAGGCTTGCCAAGTTGGGGTGATGCATTGCTGTTATTAGATTAACAACACAAGATATACACAAACTAATAAATCGTGTCAATTTATTCATGCAGTTTATTAACACGTCTTGCTGGTGCTTTATGTGGGTTCATCGAACACGCATGCGCAGTTATCGCGCACTATAATGATTATTTCTCACTTGTGCACTAGGGGGTACTTATTATTTGAATTTACGCTGTCTTGTACCCAGGCTTTTCAATAAGTGCTGGGTGTGATGTATAGATTGTTTGCAATCACGTGATATTGGACGCCATCTTGGTTGATTTTCAGTTAGTTTCCAAAGTTTTAAACCCACAAACATGGCGGTCAGCGGTATGTCAACGGTGTTTGATAACTGAAATATCAACCAAGATGCCGGACATGACGTCATGTGCAAATGATCTATAGGATTCTAATGCCACTGGCATTAATTGGTCCTTGTTCTCGCCGAAGATTTTCACTCATTTCAATGAACTGGGGACGCATCTCTTACCAAAACCGATGACCCCAGAAAACACGTCATGATTTCCGCCAAAAACTTCAACGAATCTGTCTGCATTTCTAAACCTTTTTACCTGGATAATTCAAAAGTATCAAATGGACCAATCATATTTCAGTGATCTACGATGTCAATTTCAAAGACTAAGGAATGTAGATGGATTCGTTAATGTTTTTGCGGAAAACATGACATGTTTATTTTGGGCCATGCATCATAGGTTTTGGTAATAAAGTCGTGTGTCCATTAGGGTTAGGTTTAGGGTTAGTCAAACACGCACACTACTCCCACATGACGTTCTATCTTCAGTTATTTTGTTTGCTGGTTGTTTTTTTTATGTTCTCGTGCATTTACGCGAATTAATTTTATTTTATTTGAATGTAGTATGCCTTACGCTCAAGAACATTATCCGTTTGAGAAGAAAGATGAATTTGAAAAATCATTTCCTGCTGATTTTATTGCAGAAGGCATTGATCAAACACGTGGATGGTAAGCTACTGTGAAGAAATTAATGAATGCATGTTTCTATGCTGTAGAGACAATTGTTATTACAGGGTTCAGTTAAGTGGAGCTAGGCCTTAGAGCACAGTGGAAGTTGCAGGGCCCAACTTGCAAAATTGGCAACACAGTGGGGTTCGGGGGCATGCACCCCCGGAAATCTTTTTAAGTTTGGATCTCTAGAAAGTTATTTTCTGCATTTTGAGGTCAGTTTTAACGAAAATATAACGGTCTTAAATCGCAATTTTTCACAATGTGTCATAATTCTTATGAAATATTTCAGTCCAATATTTCGCTCATTTCGATGTCTTGGCGATGGAGTGAAAATACGTCATATCATCTCCATATAATGTCATGTCATAATGTGACAGTCTTCCTTGGTTCTAAATTAAATTAACTTTATTACAAAATAACGTGTGGGCGTTTCAAACACTATCGAAAAGCTGAGAGCACGAGGCCCATCAAGGGGGGCCCATGGCACGTGCCTATTTGCCCATATGGTTAACTTGGCCCTGTGTTATTGCATTCTGGAGGGAATTCTGACGAGGCATAAAGTGCTAGAACCAATGATTTCCTGTACTAATCATGCATGATGTCAACAGCAGAGTGGTTATTAATCTCCTTTTACAAACTCTCAAATTAACGATTCCATGAGAAAGTGACTTTACTGTAGTTTAGGAACTGAGAAAACATTGTTGGCTATTATGATTGCCCTCAAGGTCAGTCAACTTGCCATGTGCTTGTCGCATTTCAAGCTTCTATTGTTGCTAAACTAAAGTTGCTTCATCGTACAAGAAAATTGCAAATTAATAAAACTATTCAAATTAATAAATTCAAATAAATAAAACCTAGACTCTATGGGCTCTCATTGGGGAGAGGTGAAAACGTGTACGTGTCAAACCCCCAAAAGTTGCGGTGAAATAACCTTTTGAATTAAAATTTGAGAATTTACTTCAATGCAAGAACATGGATAAGAAGTATTCTCGTTTTGTTTACTTAAAAATTATCAATAAAACACGTTCAGAAAAAATAGTTTTAGAATTTGTGAATTCGTTTGTTTATCTCTCCGTAAGCTATATGTTGTATCTTTTCTTTTTTCTGACCAGGTTTTACACGCTTCTGGTTATTTCAACTGCGCTTTTTGATAAGCCACCTTTCAAGAACTTAATCGTAAATGGACTTGTCCTGGCATCGTAAGTTGGAGTTGCAGCATTTTTGAAGCTTGGCTAGCATAAAGACAAGAAAATAATTCCTTTTTCAGTGAATGGAGTTTTGTTTTCAACGTTCCACTGCAGATGACTCTGAAATAAAGTTGAAACACTGCATGCCAGTTGTAACGAAATTTTCTCATACATTTCTAAAGAATGAAACTTAATCCTTGATCTTCTTGGAAAAAAGTAGTGAAATTTTCTAGTGCATTTTTAAAGCATGAAATTTATAAAATGACTGCACATCTTTATGGAAAAGTGTTTGAAAGAATTTTTCATGCGTATTTCTTTATTCGTTCAGTTCTTGAATAGTTTATTTAAAAGTGATTTTTATCTTTTGAAGGGACGGAACAAAAATGAGTAAAAGGAAGAAAAACTATCCAGATCCAATGGGCGTTATTGACAAATATGGCGCTGATGCCTTAAGGTACGTTGGATATGTGATTCATTGTGATCCTTTTGTGCGTATTGTATATGTTCCTTCATTCAGGCATTAAGGTGCGTTGGATATGTGATTCATTGTGATCCTTTTGTGCATATTGTATGTTCCGTCATTCAGGCATTAAGGTGCGTTACACTTGTGTATTGTTTGAAGTCTACATAATAGAATACGTCTACACAAACTCCTCCAATCAAACCCACGAGTCATTATGAGCTCTCACGTTTTCATCATTGCGACAAAATCCGGACCGCATAATAACCAAAAACATTGCGTAATTCAAGCGGAAGTATCCATAGCCATATAATAATTATGTATAATGTATATTTTATCTAATGTGCATAAGGTAGTGAGATATTAAGTTGCGTGTCCATTGTACATTGAGTTGTGTAAAGATTAAATATTTAAAAGTTATGTATTTAAGTAAGCAGTAACACTGATCTTTAGAGGCGGGTCACTAGGGAGTTTTATGTAGCCACGTACTGTAGTAAAAAAATAGAGTGTTGCGTAGGAAGTGCTTTGCAAATAGAGCAAATTTAAAATACGGTGAACTGCCGAGATTTTTAAAAAACAAAATACTGACATTTTGAGCGGAGCTCTTTATTAGTAATCCCGGCAGTTGACTACGCTTTCACTTTGCATCTGCTGTAGTGCACTTGTTTGTCTGTTGTGCATAAGGTTTTAAATACTTGAAGTTCTGAATTGAAAAATTGGTTTGGCTTAAAATATTCTTAATTATCGTATGAATCATATGCATGTTATATATGTTTTTTTTTGTAATCGTGTAATCTTGCACCTCACATTAGCTTTACTTTTAATTTCTCTTAATAATTAACAATTATTCACCAAGTGGAGGTGAATAGTGCTGGATATTTAACAAGTTTAACATTATATATTTTCGGTATTTTATACATAACATGGCCGCTAGCAACTTGTCGTACTCGATATTTGTCGACAAAACAGTTTTTACAATTTTTAAATATATTAATGCATGGCTAGAAATTGTATCTGTGGACATTCTTCCACTTAATTTTCTTGACTTTTTTCGTTATTCTACTCCATTAGCCTTGTCTATGAACAAAATATTTTGCTTCCGTAAAGAAAGCTAAAATTTGCTAATAATAAATATGTTCTTGTTGCTGTCGTTGTTGTCGTCGTCATTCTAACGTCTCTTATTCTTTTTTTCTCGACAGGCTTTATTTGATAAACTCTCCCGTTGTTAGAGCTGATACATTAAAATTTCAAGAAAAAGGCGTGAAAGATATTATTAAAGATGTATTTTTGCCCTGGTTAAATGCCTGCAGATTTCTTATTCAAAATATACAACAGTATGAGAAGGTCTGATTATCATTTCATTTTGTTTCATTTCATTTTCTATTCTACTCTAGCTGTTCTTACTATTTCATTTTATTATATTTTATGTTGTTTTATTTTGTTTTGTTTTGTTTTGTTTTGTTTTGTTTTGTTTTGTTTTGTTTTGTTTTGTTTTGTTTTGGTTCGGTTTGGTTTGGTTTGGTTTAGTTTAGTTATTTCTATTTTTGTTTTGTTTTGTTGCTTTGTTTTGTTTTGTTTTGTTTTGTTTTGGTTTGGTTTGGTTTGGTTCGGTTCGGTTCGGTTCGGTTTGGTTTGGTTTGGTTTGGTTTAGTTTAGTTATTTCCATTTTTGTTTTGTTTTGTTGCTTTATTTTATTTGTTTTGTTTTGTTTTGTTTTGTTTTGTCTTGTTCTGTTTTATTTTTATCTGTATAGCATTTTAATAATAATTTACATTGTTTTTAATTTAAAAATTAGCCACATTAAAAGAACCTAACAATTTAATGATCTAATGCTCTAGTGTCGATGTATCTTTCTAGGATCATGGAGTGAATTTTACGTACGATGATTCTAAGCTAGCTATTTCAAATAATATCATGGATAGATGGATACTTTCGTTTGTTCAAAGTTTAGTTGTATTTTTTGAACAGGAAATGGCAGGTAAGACATGTTATTGGCCACAAAGTCAGATAGAAATATATTTTTAACATCTTTTTTGTTATTAAATAAACTCATATTTACATACAGGTACATTCGTACAAACAAATAGACTATCAAAACAGGACTAAGAGAGACGTAGAAAGAAAGCGAAAATAGAGATAAATTTAATATGCCAAAAACTGGTGAAACACAACCGGGACTGAAGGCTCTCTGTTAGTGTTACATGTCGATTATTCTTGTGCAACTTCTGTCGTAAACAAAAAATTAGAGAGCTTCAGCAAATACAACGCGAACGTCAAGGACAACGTCCTTAATACAATAGAATTTTCCTCACACAACAAAGAAAATGGAGAATCTTTAGTCCCAAGAGTAATCGTAACGTCGTCCCCATTCTACATACACTACAACGTTATTCAGATCATTTTCACGTCCTCAAGACGACGTTAACTCGTGGAACGGCAAAACCTGTTAGTTCAGTATGACTTTAAACTATGCAACAAAATCCTTTTAGAACTCTAAAGCTTTTGGATGTCGAAAAACATACTTTAAGTATTCAATACTACGTAAATGATTCGTGGTTTCTGCTAGATACTGAACTTTAGATTGTCGTCGCCGTCCTAGATTCCTTAAGCTCTCTAATAATATGTGTTGTACACGACCATGTCTTAGTGCCAAGATGGTAAAGAGTTAAACCAGTGAAAAGCTTTAATTGCTATTTTTATAGCTCTTCCCAAATGGTCCAACACCTTTCGTAAGTCAATCCATTCCATCGCATGTGTCAGAAGGAAGAAAATCGCCACAAAAATCGCCTGTGTAAACGAGCCTTTAAAATTGTAAAAGGAATTGTGTTTACTGTTTTATGTTATGACTCACTAACTAACTGTAAGGGTATAAATTGGCTTACTAATTGCTTTTTAATTCTTTGAATGTTTGCATGGGAACAAATTGTAATAGAAGCGAGAATTTGTGGTTATTATTTACTGATCTCAAACTCATTAATAATTCATGAAGAAAACACAAAGGAAATCAGTACCGTGTCGGTGGTTTGGATATCGGAGGAAGAAATTACATAAATTAAGCAAACTTTCATCTTGATTTTCTCTTAAAATACTGATTTGTTTGAGATGCTATAGCATACACTCGGAGGAGTGTTTCAGGATATCCAAACACCTCGAAGTTTTTTCAAAAACCTCGGCTTCGCCTCGGTTTTCAACAAACGTCTCGGTGTTTGGATATCCTGATGAAACACTCCTCCTCGTGTATGATATATTAATTAAAATATAATTAATATACAAGTAAATAAATAAATAAATATTAAACGTAGTGTAACCACAAATTCTTGCTTCTATTAATTACTTTATTTTCTATAATGTTCCAGCTTATCGATTGTACACTGTCGTACCTCGTTTGGTAACGTTTATTGATCACCTCACAAACTGGTACGTAAGATCAAACAGAAAACGAATCAAGGTAATTGATGATTATTATCTATATTTTTATTTGTGTTTTTGATTATTGTTTATTACATTGACTATTACTTATAATTATTGATTAGTTACAAAAATATTGATTATTATTTCTGATATTGATAACTTATTATTTATAATATCAATTGATATGTGGCTGAACTGATCTGCCTGTCTGTCCGTCTGTCTGTCTGTCTGTCTGTCTGTCTGTCTGTCTGTCTGTCTGTCTGTCTGTCTGTCTGTCTGTCTGTCTGTCTGTCTGTCTGTCTGTCTGTCTGTCTGTCTGTCTGTCTGTCTGTCTGTCTGTCTGCCTGCCTGCCTGCCTGTTTGTTTGTTTGTTTGTTTGTTTGTTTGTCTGTTATGAGCTAACGTGAAATCAAAATACCTAGTGAATAATGAATAGTGGCTAAATAGGAAGCGATAAGTAACGATTTGATAATTTCATGAATTAGTCAACACGAGTAATGTACTAACGTTAATTATTCAATTTTAACACATAGGGAGAATTTGGGAAAGAAGATAGTCACATGGCCATGCAAACATTATTTAATGTCATTTACACAATGAACCGTATGATGGTAAGTTTTTTGGTCAGTTTTTTTGTTTGGTTTGAGGGTCGGATGTTCGGTTTGTGGGTTGATTGGTTGGTTGGTTGGTTGGTTGATTGGTTGGTTGGTTGGTTGTTCGGTTGGTTTGTTGGTCGATTGGTTGTTAGGTTCGTTGTTGGTTGGTTGATTGATTGGTTGCCTTGCTGGTTGGTTGGTTGGTTGGTTGGTTGGTTGGTTGATTGGTTGCCTTGCTGGTTGGTTGGTTGATTGGTGAATTGCGTCTCCCTTTTAGGCAGATTGATAGATATCAAGAATGGTAGTCTTACTTTACTAATTGGCATCGAATAACTTAAAATTAAAATTATTTAAATTATGTGTATCCAACGTGCTCGTTGCATAGTTACTGAACGAAAGAGCTACGTCAGAGCATGCATATCTTGTTAACTGCTAGTGTTTTTTTACTAAGGACTGTTAATAATCAAGCTGTTATCTTTGCAAATTCTTTTCCTTAGGCACCTTTTACTCCGTTTCTTACTGAACACATGTACCAACGTCTCAAGGGCTACATTAAGTTTGACGAATCTGATGGAGAAACACAAAGTATTCATTATTTAATGCTTCCAAAACAGAGGTTTGTCCAGCAGTTGTTTGTTTTTGTTGATTTTATGACAATGTAATGTAATGTAATGTAATGTAATGTAATGTAATGTATTGTAATGTAATGTAATGTAATGCGATGCAATGCAATGCAATGTAGTGTAATGTAATTTAATCTAATTTAATGTGAATCTAATTTAATTTTAATTAATCTATTTTCACGGAATTTAATTTAATGTGTTCGAGTTTGCACATAAATGAGCACACATACTGTATAAACAACAAAAAATTATGTAAGCTTATATTTGTCGACTTGGCTACTTTATTTTCAACTAGAAAGAAAGAACATAAGATATCTACATGTAATTTAATGAAAGATGGGTAAAAAATAACGTGTTTTTATGTTATTTTTTACAGAAAAGATCTTATTCATGAAGAAATCGAGATTGCTGTGTCTCGTATGCAATCAGTCATTGAATTAGTGAGAGTAGTGAGAGACCGCAAGACGTTGCCTATTAAGGTATGAGACACACTTAACTGTGACGACATAAAGGTGGCACAATGCCTTTCTCTTCTGTGACCCGGGTCCGATTTCTGCTCGGTGCAATTGGCTGCATGTGAGAAGTCAGTGTTCTTTCTTTTTTGAGAAGCAAGTTTTTAACCAGCTTGGCTGTATTTAGACACCGGAACGAATACTGTGTCGGATGTAGCTTTAAGAGATAATCGACCTAAAAATTTGCTAGATTTGACTATAATCTCACTCGGATTTCTAAATACTGATTAAGTTTATTTTGAATTCTCCTCATGAGCTTTTAATGAGTTAAGAAGTGTGCTTCTGACGTATGGGTTTTCCAAACACCGCAGGTTTCTCCATACTCCAGTACTCTGTAGTAACACTGGACCAATGAGGGATGGCCTTTGCTAGACCTCTAGTCCATTCCAGTCCAGTCTAGTCTAGTCTAGTCTAGTCTAGTCTAGTCTAGTCTAGTCTAGTCTAGTCTAGTCTAGTCTAGTCTAGTCTAGTCTAGCCTAGGCTAGTCTAGTCTAGTCTAGTCTAGTCTAGTCTAGTCTAGCCTAGCCTAGTCTAGTTTAGTTTAGTTTAGTCTATAGTCTAGTTTAGTTTAGTCTAGTGTAGTCTAGTCTAGTCTAGTCTAGTCTAGTCTAGTCTAGTCCAGTCTCCAGTCCAGTCCAGTCCAGTCCAGTCCAGTCCAGTCCAGTCCATTCTAGTCCAGTCTAGTCTAGTCTAATCCAGTCAAAGTCTAGTCTAGTAAAAGTCGAGTCGAGTTGAGTCTAGATGAATGTAGACATTGATTAATTAGAAATAATGGTGGTGTTTTCTTTCAGTATCCGTTACCAGAGGTGGTTGTTATTCATCAAGATAATTCATATTTAGAAGACGTAAAATCCTTAGAGACCTATATAAGAGAGGTTAGTATTTTGCTACAGTCTAGAGAGACATTCATTTTTTGCTTAACAACAACAACAATTTTATTTGTAGCCGAATGAAAAAATTAAATAAATGTTCAGTGTGTTTTATACAATTTAGGTACTGACTATAGTACTTATAAGTAATAACATGAGGGAAATTAGCGATTAAATTTCCCGCAGCCGAGGGAAGGTTTGCGGCCCGAGGACTTTTACAAATCTTCCCGAGGCAAAGGGGAAATTTAATCGCTAATTTCCCGATGGTATTAGTTTGTGATATTATGATCGCCGAGGAAAACTTTGAGAATCTTACCGACAGGAAATTTACACGGTTGATCAGAGAAGTTGCATCTAATTTTCCCGTGCATGTTGATGAGGGAAAATATATGCAAGCGAGAAATTTAGAAGAAGACAAAAGATTTCTTTGTGTTCTAATTTTCCTCATCAACATGCACGGGAAAATTAGAAGAAGACAAAGGATTTCTTTGTCTTCTAATTTTCCCTCATCAACATGCACGGGAAAATTAGAAGACAAAGGATAAATTTTCCTCTTGCATGAGCGATGAGGGAAATACGAGGTTTACATTTCCTCGGAGAACAAAATAATCCGAGGCGATCATGGTATTACTGTAGTAATATGTTATTACTTATACTAATCATAAAGGCTAGAGGTGCATGTTCACCGTTCAAGCATAGTATTCATACAGCTTGGATGGACAAACCCCATCATGACTTTTTATTGCTGGTGAATTCAACGTTTTCTGTGATTGGACCATTGTCCCTTGCTACAAGCATGCTGCTGGCTATTTCGGAAACCAGGATTTACGTTAAAACGAAGTATAAATGGCATTTCAATTATTGTTGGCATCTCAATTATTGTTGGCATCTCTTTTGTGAAAATTTCTTCGACTGCAATATATATTTTAATTACTAGCTTGTGTGACAGCCCTGACTACGAGTAAGGTCTGTGAACACTTGCGTGATTGTTTGTTCCCGCTGGGAGAAGACTGGGAAAAATTACAAGGCTAAATACGTGCATGTATGCTAATTATTACAATGCAACGCGATCAAATCACAAAAATAACCTAGGTGTATATACACATATTACAAACCAAATACTCACTCTGTCTCTCGATCTATGTTGTATTCTGCGCTTCAGACATCTAAAAGTGGGTGTAGTGACCACAAAACTACGTCATTATTTTTTCTAAACAGACTTAAATTATTTCTCCCAAAATTTAAGATTAATTTTTGCAAGAACTAGAAATCACACAAGTGTTCATGCACAAACCTTACCCATACCGAGTCAGGGCATGCTGGCTGTTTCATTACTTGTATAAGTTTCTTTGGGTTCTTATCAAGTTCATTAATAATTCATGACGAAAATTCAAAATAAATGAATGTTTAATCAGCATCTTTAACTACGGATAAAGCATTGATTAATAAAACATCAATGTTTTATCAAAGTTAATAGGCACTAGTGCCTCAAATTGAACTGTTTATGACTGTAAATGATCTTATCTAACCTTTCCTACGACTCTTAAACAAAGTGTTCATAATTTACACTTAGAATTTGATAAGTAAGTTAAAATATTCGCGTCCGATCTTTATGGGCATCTACAATGGCTCGCCTTCGGCTCGCTATTGTGAATGCCCATAAAGATCGGCCGCTCATATTTTAACTATCACATACAGGATGGTACACATTTTACAACCAAGATAAAACATTTGTACCTTCATGAGCATTAACAACTACTCACTTACAGCTTGCCATTAAAATTTCACATTAAAGTTTTTGCGCTCTTATTTTTTTAAAATACTAAATTGCCGTAACATTGTCAAGAGCACCTTTCTCATCCTTTTTTTCTAGGAGCTAAACATTAAGAAACTGACTGTTTCTTCAGAAAAGGACAAATATGGCATTCATCTTAAGGCTGAGCCAGACAACCAGACTCTTGGACGAAGATTAAAAGGCGCCTTCAAACAAGTTTCTCAAGTTATTAAAGGTAGAACACTCCTTTTTTACTTTTGACAATATTATTAGTTGATTTCTTTATTATACTGTTCAAAGATTCGAAACAACACTGAATAAAATACAGAGGCAAAGATGTTAATCTTACCTAGATTATAGGGGGAGTACCCGCGCGCCGATTTAAATGTCTCAATAACTCTTACAGTTTTATCAACACCTAAAGCCTGGTTTCCATATAGCCGTAAGAGTCGGCGGCATGTCTTCGGCAAGGGGCAATGGTCCAATCGTATACAGCTTTTTATTGCTGGCTAATTCAACACTGTCTATGATTGGACCATCGCCCCTTGCCGCAGCCATGCCGCCGGCTCTTACGGCTATATGGAAACCAGGCTTTACAACCTCGTTGATCTGCGTCCTTCGCAATTCAGCCGCTGACTGCAAGTAAGGATGATTAGCCACCAGTCCTTTATCCTTTAATCTTTATCCTTTTAGTTTTGGCTCTGAAATTCAGCAAAACAAAACTTGCAGAGTTTTTCTGAACACCTACTAACACCGAATTTCGACATGTCCTTAACTCAAATAAACGTGTATACAATTTAATAACTTGTTCATGTTTGGGGATATTGATAACGGGAACCTTGGGCTAGTCGGTGTTCTGTTCTGTTTTGAGGGTAAGGGTTGAGAGGGGCGAGAATGCTTATCACCAGAGGGTCTAAAACATAAGTGAAGCAATTTGTCTAACTGAAGAGTGTTTAATGTGCTTGGTATATGGAATTATAAATATTCTGGTATGACCTTGCTTGTTGTAGACCTTACTGACGCTCAATTGAAAGAGTATGTGAAGAATGGTGAGATGGATATTGCTGGTCACAAACTATCTGGAACTGATCTCAAGGTATTGTGTTAACATTTAGTTTTAATAAACACACGTACGATTTCAACTGTGCTTACATTAGTGTTTTTCTTTTAAGTTGATTTATGCTTTTGAGCAAAATGAAGAAACTTCTTCAAACTATGAAGCCCATTCTGATAATGACGTAAGTTATTGTCTTTGAATCTATTCCGAAACTTTCTTGCAGCTCGCCGCGAATACTTGCATCTAATTAAAAAGAACTCGCGTTGCTTGTTTTTTTGGTGGTTTTTTTTGCTGTGAGTTCTTTTTAATAAATGCAAGTACTCGTTACGAGCCTGTTTTTCCGACAACTGGAAAAGAGTTCTGAGACAGAAAAACATATCCGAAATTGAGCAACATCTATTTTCCACCTGTCTTTACACCAAGCTCACACATCATTACGATATGATTATTTAAGTTGATTATTAATTTTTTTTGTATTCTTCTATTTTTGTATCTACTGTGCATGCGAGTAGATACTCTGTTGTCTGTCGGCATGCAACGTTTTCTGATTTCAGAAGGTTTCGAGTCGGTCCGAGCAGTGCGTCTGACGCAGTAGATACATGTACGCCCAAGCGTGCCTATTTTTACTTTCTGTCTTTTTTCAGGTTCTAGTCTTGCTAGATGTTACTCCTGATCAGTCAATGTTGGACGAAGGTGTTGCCAGAGAAGTTGTTAATCGCATTCAAAAATTACGAAAAAAGGTATAGTATGAGAATATTAACCGAAAGGTCTGTCCGGAAAAATATTTTACCAAGGGCTTGACAATACGGACCGAGCGGCAGACGGGGTTCGTAGAAAAAAATCCAGGTCTGATATGTTCCCGCACAGAACGAGTAAACGAAGTTAATAAATCGTTTATTATATGGCAATATTCTAAGTTTTTAACACTTATTGTATCAAAATTAGTGTAAAAACCTTAGAAATGCACTCCAGCAAAATCAATACTTACTGTAGGACAACGGTCCAGATGAAGAAAAAGATGGACCGTGGTCTGGATACGCATTTTTAAAAACCGTGCGTTGACCAATCATAACTCAGGATGCTACAAAGTTATCAGTTCTTGATAATTAACCCAAAGATGTTTTAGTAGGATAACAAAATGTTTTCACAGGGATGAATTACAAACAAACACTGCTAAAGACGGTTATAAAGTGACGGTTATCGAACATATATTTATAGTTATGTGACGAATGTTTTATTCTAATTGGTTTGCTTTGGATTTCTGTGAGGCTAAAGGCGGATTTCCTTTCAACTTTTTTGTCGACGTTTTCCGATTGCGTTCTTTGTTTCATGAGCCCTCGGGTAGAACAGATCCAGTCCAAAGTCCCATAAAAGTGGATTTCCATTCAGTGCTTTTTGTCGCGCGATCGACGTTTTGCGATTGCTTTCTTTTGTATTGTTGGCTCTGTGGTGGATCCGTTCTAGTTGAGAGATCATGAGACAAAGAAAGAGAAAGCTGAGATGTCCCAAAAGCAACAAAACGAAAAACTGGAACCTCCAAATCTTGTCGAGATAATTTTTTTTTTAGGATTCTATTTCTTGTTTTAAGATTTAAGACAAAGTATCTTGTCAAGAAAACCCAGCAAGATTATTATCTTGCAGACGGGACAAGAAAATCTTAAAGCAAGATTTTTTCTTAAAACAAGTTTTTAGGGATTTTTTAAGGATATGCAATTAGGTCATATTTTTGAAAATTCAAAATTTATTTTTTTTAAAAAGTTTTTATTGTAATAACGTGTATAGAAAATATTAAAGGTGGTGAACTGCAGCTCGAAAATGCGCAAGGTTGTGTTCTGAATTTACATTCTAATGTTTGTTAATTTTTACATCGTTTTTGTATCTTTATTTGTGTAGGCTGGCTTACAACCTACTGATGATATAACAATAGTTTATGAAGTTGCGCCACTAAAAGACAACACAAAGGCTGATTACTTACAGTCTGTTGTGCAGAATTATTCTGAATCTATTTCAGAAGCAACAAAACAACCAATAAAACATTTAGATGTTTGTGTCAATCTTCCAGAGATTATTCATGAACAAATGGAGGTAAATGTTTTTTTTCAGACAATCATCAATATCCTGAATATGATCATAGACCAATCTGGAGGACAACTTCTAAAGGGGCTGTTCATATAAGGCTAGCTAGCACGGTTCCTGGGCAGATTTTATGTCGCGAAAATCGTATTACGACTATTTGAGAAATGCAGAATGATATAACAAAACAGAATTGGCTTCGCTTTTCTGTAAGTATAGCATACGGGGTATTCTAATTATTTTTTGTAGCCAAAAAAATATTTCCGTGACATGAAATTAGCGCGGTAACCAGGCTAGCAGGCTTCATGTGAACAGCCCCTGTGTGGTTGCATTTTTCGCAACCGGTCCCGGTTTGGTCTTAAAATGTATATCAGTATATATTCTACACTCGAATTTTCCTTCACCAAAAATCCCTAGAACATGCTAAGTTGACTAGGCAGGTTGCCTTCCGTGTATCACAAGATAGTAATGTTGAACCGGTGAGATAAATGTCTAAGGATATTATGAGCAATAGTATACTAAGTACAAAAGCTCAGCTTTATAACAGTAGATAGATGGCGGTATCGGCAAATTACCAAAATAAAACGGAGTAATTTACGAATATGAGACTTTCCTGTAGCTACCAGATCTAATAAAGTTCTGATTCTTGGCGAGCTTACCTTTTTGTGGCCTTTCTTCGAAGTATTATATTTAGGTATATTCACGCCATATTTCTTGTTTGTTTGTTTATGATTGTGAGTTATGCGAATTAGGTTAAGCAAAACTAGAGGCACGCTGATTGGATAGCATTCTGAATTTAGCTAATTCAAATAAAACACAAACGTAAATAGGCAGCACTTTACAGATATCCCATCCATCACATTGTGCTTTCAAAAAGCTCTAAATTTTAGTATATAAATCAATAATTACGGCTGCCAACACCCCTCACCTTCAAAGTATACACTATCCGTTACGAATTAGCATGGTTGCCTGCTTGTAACAAAAAATGCCATCAACGGTATTTTTGAGACACTTTTATCGAGGTTGGCCGGCCGTCTAATGTATAAGTCAGTGTAAGTTGAAGTGTCGACCTTGAACTGGGTGATACATGATTAATTACATCTAGTTGCATTTTTCAAAACCTAGATAGCAGTTGGTGAAGCGTTGCAATTATCAAAATGCTACTTTCAAATATTTCCGAGAACTTTTCATTGTACTACTTACAGTGACACAGGAAGCAGTGAATAACTATAAATGCCAATTATAAATGTAAATGATACGAGAAGAAGTCGTTCTTTATTTTTGAGTGAACTGTAATTTAAGGTAGATCGTTGCCGTGTTAATATGATATAAACGTAATGTATAATACTAATGTATAATGATATAAACGTCTCACACAAATTGTCGTTACCGCATGCAAATATGACATGAAAGATCTTTAGCGCATGCAGTAGCAGTTTTTACTTGCTGTTGACATTGACGGTCGTTAGCAGCCTTCAGGTAGTAATCTGTCAACTCTATTTTATTTTATTCTATTCTATTCCATTCCATTCCACTCCACTCCACTCCACTCCATTCTATTCTAACATAAGTCATGTTGCGCTAAAGTTCAGCAATAAATAATAAAGTGGTCTTTCCACAAAGTCTAGCTTCATTAGCCTTCACTGTTACAGTTGACATGCGTTTGATAATATTTTGTTAGTTGAAGGACAGTCAACTGAAGCTATGGATTCTGAAAGGTCGTCAAAACTCAACTGGTCCAACTCCAGTTTGTAATTTTGTTAATGTCAAACTCAGTGGTGTGAAACCAGGAGCTGGCGTTTCAGGAACCATGGGAACAATTTTGTTGGAAAATCCCAAAGGCGAATATCATATTTCATATGAAGAATTAATTAATCAGGTATATAAGAGATTTAAAATTGCTGTATATTTACTCTGGCATACTCTGCGAACATAGCCTTCTTATACTGTATGTAATAATAGTGAAATATGTTTTGCGGCAAGCACAATTTTCGTCCTCAGTTTGAGAAGAGACTGTGCTGGGAGGTTAACTCTTGCGATCATTTTGCAAAGTTTTCAGTTTTGATGAGCAGATAAAAGAGCAGTGTATTGTGTTTGTCTCGTACAATGCGTTTGAGAGCAATTTGTTTTAGTTCATTCTTGTCTGATTTATATAGGTCCAAGTAGTATTTGGTCTATACGGAAGAAACATTGGTCTTTCACTGCAACCTGGATGCGAGAACGGTAAGAAATAATGCAGATTTCATTAGAGTGCTCGTCACGCCCAAAATAATGACGTGCCATTGGCAAGCCTTACCCAAAGGAATGCGATCACGCGAGAGAGGTAAACAAAAACGTTTCGATTATTGAAAATATCTCGTAAGGTAACGCTTTCTTTCACTCCCTGGTCGCATTTCTTTGCGTTAGGTTTGTCATTGACGCGTCATTTTGGGCGTGGCGAGCACTCTACTGATTTTGGTAGTGTTGTAAGATTAGGCTACGTAATTTACGGTCATACTTTCGTGTTTCGTTAAATTTGTTTTGGTGATGCACACTTTTCACTCTGTTATTTGTATTTTGCTTAACATATCTTCCAAATTGACCTAGTAAAATAACTGGAAAACATCTTCAAAACAATATAGAAGATGTTTGTGAGCCTCAGACAGGGTCTAACTTGCAACCAAAGTCAATTTAGAAACTCGGCAAATCTCAAAGCGTCTATAATGAGCTGGGATTTTATGTTGAGACGCTCCTTACCGCGTACAAACCTTTTGTTTTTCACAATTCCTTATGTAATATTTCATAAACGAGCGAGAATGAAAATCACGAGGCCGCTAAACGAGTAATTTTCATTGTTCTCGAGTGTTTTTATTGTTTGCGAATGTTTTACAAACACGAGAGAACGTTGAAAATTACGAGGTAATAGGCCGAGTGATTTTTGTTGTTCTCGAGTGTTTGCAACCCCTGGTAAAACACGATACACGAGTTTATGAAATAGCTTCTCAATCGTCAATTATAGTAGAGGGACTTGGTGATATTGGTACATATTGGATTAGACAATGGTTTCACGTTGAATTTATAATTAAGAAATGTGGTAATAAACGGTTCTTTGTTTGTGCCGTTTATTATCTGCTAATTAGCTCATGAATTATTAATGAGTTTGAGAGTAATATTTAAATAACATGGTTGAACAATTGAACCTAAACTCTGCTATTGGATGATTGCCTACCTGCCTCATACCAAACATAAACAACTTGATTTAATGATTTAATGATAGCTTCAGCCACTACATTAGAAATAAGCAGAGCCAGGGAGTTCGCCACAGGTAACCCAAATTACGGCGATCCCATAATAGAAATCTAATTAAACTGCTAATGACATGATTGAGTAAAACATTTATGTGCTGGTTACTGTACATCAGTTTGGAAAAATAAGAGGCCTAGCCTTTCTGCATTTGATGCAAACGGATTTCCATACATTGTGCTCACCATGCATAAGTTATTGCATAAACGTAAACAAAAAGATAAAACAAAAACTTTCGCCGAGTTTCGGGATCATATGTTGTTTGACTCTGCTGCTATTTTGTATTATCAAATTCCTAGTCATGCACGTGCTAGTCCTATAAGCGGTTGTATTAGTATATGAATTTTTTACGTGACGTAAAAGTATATATATATATACATGTACATCTAGTACTATACTAATGCAACAACGCTTTTGGTTGTTGTTATTGTTAATTTTATTGTAGTTAACACAGAGATTATTTTATTTAGAGTTGACCTCAGTGGAGCCATCACAACTTTGTGGAACGACCATCTACGTTTTTCCAAAATAGCCAATGTTTATTATTTTGTTTATTATTACAATGTTTATTTTTAACGGAAAGATTTTTCCAGCATTTATTCAGTTGGGTTTTTTTTTTAACCGAAATCTTCTATTTTTTTGAAGTTGCTATTACCCAGCTGGGTGAAACGAATTAGTTTCTTTTCTGAAAGGTCTTGGCAGCGCACGATTTTGGTTAAGTATCACTGTGTCAGATACCCTGCGAGCAGAGCCTTCTTTTCCTTATTTCGTCGTTGCGAGAGAGGAAGAAAAGAAGGCTCTGCTGTATTCGTGACTGGTTTCCATTGCGCATGCATGTCAGTTGCTCGGTTATAATCTCGAACCCAGTCCCAATCAGAGCAGAAAACAAAACGAGAACCGGTTAAACGGGTCTTAAACGGGTTACTTCGTCCTAAATCTTGGACGAAGCCAAATACGAATACAGCAGAGCCTACTTTTCTTCCTCTCTCTCAGCGAAGAAATAGGAAAAGAAGGCTCTGCTCGCAGGGTATGTGTCAGAGCGCCATGACTACATAGTATTATTATGTATGTTATTAGTGTTTTCAGCTTGAGTTGGTAAAGTTTTGTTTTTTTCGTATGTTGTTTTTATTTTTTGTTTGTTTTGTTGTTGTTTTTGTTTTTTTGGTTTTTTTTTGTCCTGTTTGGAGCTCAAGAGTTTTTTTCTCTGTGTTTAACTATAGTGCTATTATTATTTTGGGGGGTTTTCAGCGTTATAAAGTTGTTGCGAGAATATTTCGAACACTTGTCGCCCCAAATACAATATTAATCATATGCGTTCTATGTAAAGTGTATAGTTTCAAAAAAATTTTTTAGCCTGCATGCAGCTCATGCTTTATCTATTACATAAAAGCGTGATCTGTATGTGATTTACAAGGCAAGCTGCAAACGAGCCGTAGTAAATCAGATACACATCGGCTGCGAATGCTTTATCGTACTTATCAAATGGACGCATCTAAATAGCCATGTTTTCAAACTATTTTTCAAGTTGGAGTGATTTTAGCTAAGTAAATTGAGGGAAAAGTTTATGTAAATCAGGACGAATCTGTATGCGATTAACAGATATTGATTAAACATTCATTTCGTTTGAATTTTTTTCATGAATTATTAATGAATTTGATTACTCGTATTATCAATGGATCAGATTATAGTGTTCGGTCACATGAAATTCTCACCGAATTAAATTGGTCCAATCTAGAAGAAAGACGGTCTCAGCAATTCAAAACGCTCATGTATAAAACAATCAATAAAATGGTACCAGAATATCTTTCTAATAAATTTACTTCGGTTAATTCGGTTCATAGTCATAATTTACGAGGTTCAGATTCTAAACTATTTGTTCCGAGACCTTTAACTGAGGCACTCAAGAAAAGCTTTACATATCGAGGAACTGTTCTGTGGAATAGCTTACCTGTGGAGGCAATTAATGCTAAATCAATTGCTGAATATAAATCATTTATTTAATATTACCAACCTTAACGTGAATGTGTATAATATTATTAATTAATTATGTATGATTTTTATTAGTTATCTTGTATTAGTTAGTTTATACACGGCTCCAGGGAAGAGCACATTATGTGAATTGGACTCCGTGTTCTAAATAAAGTCTTAATAATAATAATAAAAATAAATTATTGTTATATTGAGGTTTGTATTTTTAAAATAGTAATGAGGATCACGTCAAAGTAGGCATTTGTGTTTCTTTCTCCCTTTTCCTATAATAAGCTGCTTATTTTTAAGCAAGTGCAAATTTCAATTACCATTAATTAGGTAACATTTCTCCTGCAACAGAACATTGTGTATACAACTTATGCCTACTTGACGTCGTCCTCATTATACCATTTATAAACATGATATAATATAACAGCGTTTCTGATTGGCTACCGTGCGTGCTCCATAAAGCCTGGTTTCCATATAATCGCTACGGTCGCTGCGATCCCTCAAAAATTAACTCGGCGATCGCAACGATCAACTGTCCTGTCGCTGTTTCCATATGATAGCTAAGGCGGCCATGGTTGATCGCGGCCATGGTTTTAATGGTCAGCTGGGATGCATACTGATCGCCAAGATCGCTGAGATTGCAAAATCACCGTTTCCATATAAAACGCCACGATCGCTGAGATAGAACATTTTCTATCTCGGCGATCATCGCGATCGTTGTGTCAGTGGTTTCCATATGATTGCTACTATCGCTGCGATCGCCAAGTTCATTTTTGAGCGATCGTGGCGATCGGAAACCAGGCTTTAAACTCGATGGAGCACGACAATTTTACAGGTAAAGAGAAAGTCTTTTTATTATATAAAATAGAGTGTTTTATTGATTTTTCCGCCACTAATAAAAGTGATAATCTCACATGTGCGATTATTTATGATAATCGCACATGTGACGATTATCGCTGAATCAGCATTATAGTTTAATGCAATTTTGCAAGGCAATAGGACAATTTTTTTATATAATAAACAGAACAATACATGGAGGCTTGGAAATATGAAATTTATTTCGAGTGTTGACCAGGATATCTCACGAGTGAACGAAGCGAACGAGTGACATATCCTGTTCAACACGAGAAATAAATTTCATATTTCCAAGCATCCATGTATTATTCTCTATTTAATCAGCGAAATAAATATTGTTTTCCGTTGTTTTGTGTCTGATTCTCTGTTAGAAAATAAATGGTTCATGGTTTCGCGTGCTCCATGGAGTTATGGATGCACTTGGAAAGTTGGGAGGGCACGAAAAAAACGTAAGAGTTGGTCGAGGTGAGAACTCTAGATTTCTGAGTGCTCTCCCAACTTTCCACGTGCACCAAGATACTGATTCAGATAATCAGATTAGCAACTTTAAAAGTGCAATAAAGTTGTTTTATTGGAATACTTTGGGTCTAAATAAAACGCTAGATTGTATATTCATGCCATTGGCTTTGGAAATGTTTTGTTTTTGTTGCCCATCCCCTACAAGGCTCTTTTTTATTCTAACATGAAATTACCAGAATCGGACTGGCTTCGTATTAGGGGCGCTGCCATTAGGGAGAGGGACGCCGTCCGGGGTATCTTTCAGAATATTTAACAAGGAGGCAAAACAGGCAATTCTACGTGTGGGGGAATTCTACGCTCCTGCATTTTGAGGCGGGGGGGGGGGGGGGGGGGGGGTTGAACGAAAGAGTTTTGAAGGATATAAAATACCAAACAAAATACTCAAATATACTCATTTTATATAGGAATATACCATAACATGCAAGGCATCATGTCGTCATACAGGGGCGCAGTAGCGGCATCCTAAGGGGGCGCATATGCCATTGGCACAATGGCATATAGGGCCAGTCCGACTCTGGAAATTACTCAGCAAAATTAACGTATAGTTTTACTCCACACTTAGGTTGGGTTTTTTTCATATTGGCTTAAATATAAATCTCTATCGTTTTTGTGGTCCACTGGTAAAAATTAGGTGGTTTTACAGATAAACAGATAACGTAATTTGAGTTAAATAGGATTCGACTCAAATTGTGTTATTGTGAGCCTGGCAAAGGCGGCGCTAGCCTGAGCTCTGTGTAGGTGTAAAATATCGCGCTCTTGAATTTTCTGTTGTACAAATTGAATGTTTTCTGTTTTCTACTTTGTTTCATACACATCGTAAATGTCAATACTTTTTAAATGTCAGACAATTTTATTGATCTCTTGGGAAACTCTTCGATGGGATGAGCTAAAGAGAAAATTTCATGATTTTTTAAGCCAAGAATAAAAAACAGATTCTGGTTTCGAATTAAAGAATCAGATTTTCAGAGTACAAGGATCAAAGGTCAGCTGACGCAGTTAGGCGACAACTTGCCAAGATACATCAACGCCTGCAACCAGTGTTTACATGTAAGAAGATTGGAGATTCTCTTGGGTTCCGTGAAAACAAACCAGCCATCGTCAATCAACAATGCGTGTCTATCATTTTAAATGTGGTTCGTGTGATGCGGACTATGTTGGGTATACTTCTCGACACCTTTTCCAACGCATTGATGAACACAAAAGGGCAAGCTCTTCCATTTCAAAGCACCTGAGTGATGTTCATGACAATAGCACAGCTAAATTATCTACGAAAAACTTTAACATCTTACGTAAATGTAGAAGTAAATTTGAATGTTTACTTTACGAGATGTTTTATATTAGGGATATTAAGCCTTCACTTAATGTACAATCGGACTCGATTAGCACCAAACTTTTTATATAATTGATTAGATTAGTGCATGTTTTGAATTGTTTTATCTTTTAATTTTTTTAATTTATACTTTTTAGCTCTGAATATAATTATTGTAATCACTATAAATATTCCGAACACTTTGATTTTTATTTTGACTTGAAAATGACGTTATAGGTTCGTCGAAACGTTGTCACTTTGTTAATAAAATGTTTTTATCGTTTAATTTTGTCTTAAGAATAAGAAAATCACGAAATTATCCCTTTATGTTCCTCTGGCTCTGGCAGTGGCTGAAATAATGCTTCTCGCCACAGAATCTCCAAAGTCCATGCGCCTGCGGAGGTAGCTTCCTCTCGATCCCGCTCTAATATCTTGGCTTTGGTGGGGGGGGGGGGGGGGGGGCAATTTTGGATTTCTGGTGTCTCTGAAACACTATTTCCTGCATTTTGAGGCCACTATTTAAGACTGCGTTTACACTAGAGCAAAAGTATCCAGATTCACATTGTTTTTCATCCTCATGGGAATAATAAACAATGTGAACCCGGATATTTTTGCTCTAGTGTAAACGTAATCTTACTAATTTTAGAGTAATCTGGTACATTGCGATAGGATAATTACAAGAAATAATTGAAGAATTATTCCCATTTCAAGAACTAAAAGAACTAATTGCATTGGGTACTATATATGGTTTGGGATCACCCATCCCCTGATAACCCCCTGATGTGCCCACTGCCCCACCTGCTACTCAGTCGTTGTAACTAACAATGGTATTTATAGTAAACCAGTCATTTACTACTAAATACAACAACAGCCATATTTGTAGATGTAACCATGTAACCTGAAACCATTCTACGGAGTGCGAGTCCTCCATATTTGTTTGTGTAGCCATCACATTTTAATCATTAGCGAGATGGATGGAAACAATTCTCTCATAGCAGCTATAGATCAAGGCACATCAAGTACAAGAGTCCTGGTAATGTATTCTACTGTCTAGTAACTTTTTTAATGTTGTATTCTCCACATTCTCGCGTCTCGTGTTTGTATTCAAATTTACAGTATATTCATTTAGTCTGTACTCTGTAGTGACTAGTAGAAAGTAGTTTGAGCTGTTATTCATATGTCTCTTATAATAACCTTTCCACTGCCAGTCTGCCAGGACTCCAGGAGGTCTCTTCTTGATATAAGCAAAATCATCTGGCGTTATCTCAGCTAGGACAATAAAAATAATGTCAGATGGCAAGATTGGGAAGGAAAGGGTTCAATCAACTTGATTATTTAATACTTAATTTTAAACGGTACTGTACATTATTGAGGTATGTCGACCCAGGTAATAAAAGTGTAATTATATTCAATACAAAGATTAGTACAAAGTACAAACTAGGAGTATCAGGGGTGGATATAAGGCAAACAAATCTGGCCAGTAATTTTATTCTTGCCAGGGGGTCTGGGAGCATGCAGCACTGGTGCCAGCCACCCTGGAAAATTTTTAAAATTTAGACTCTTTAAAATGCCATTTTTGAAACAGAAATGGATTTTACAGTTTTTGACACCTAATACCAAATGATCATTAATGCTGAAATTCATTGTGCTTATAATGCATATTTGTATACCTGTACATCCTCCTCCTAAGGAGGCAGGAGCAATGCCTCTCACAAAAATATGCCTTGGTACGAGACAAACATCGTAAGGTATTGTTATCTAGAACCCACTTAATTTTCTCCAAAAATGAGCTAGCCATGGCAAAATTTGATAGTTAATAGCATGAGAATTGTACTGCTCCTTGGTTTATTAAAATAATGCCAACACATTTTTCAGTTCATAGACACTTTAACATTTTCCACCCCAGGGCAAATGCCTCTTCTACCCCTCCTTTTATCCTCCTTTCATTTGGAGTCAGCAGGCAAGGTTTTTCACCTAAACTATACAGTCTAATCTGACCCACTAGTGCATAGGAACTGAGGGCTGGAGCGTTATGTGCACCTCAACTTTGTTATAAAGTGTTTTTCTTGCAAGAGAAAAGTACTCAAAATTTACGTAGTACTTAAATTTATGATAAAAGATGTGCCTCAAGTATATGCAACATAATTTGGAAGTTCTAGGTTCCCTGAACAAATTGCCCTGTTGATGCTGTACTCCTCCCACATCAACTTGCTTCTTACACCACTGCATGATAATGCAATCATTGGTGGTTTTTAAACTTGAGTTCAGTACTGTTGATCATTGTCAATTTAATGTAATCTGTATTATAATGTCATGAAAATGTATACTATGTACAGTATATACATGAAGTGGTTTATGATTAATGAAAATGTTTGAAATATGAATTAAGAATTTAATACTGGTTGTTGGGTTAACATGTACTGTTCTAGCTAGACAGGACTAAAAAACGCTGTTATTGACTTCGAGTTTTACTGTTTTAAAAATGTATAAAATCATTTTGGTTAGGTGACCTAGATATTAGATGGTATTGAGATATTGAAGTTACTGTAAGCTTCTGTCACGCATTCAGCTGGCTACTCTGACTAGCTGTTTTTCTTGTAACTAGAATTTTTCTAGGGCAGTTCATTTAGGGTAGACCATTAGTAACTGTAAATATATAGTAGATTTTATGATATCATTGTATATTAACAGTGCACCAAGGCAAACCAGACTAGGATCATTGAAAATTAGACATTTCAAGTTTGACCTTTGTGTTGTGAAAGGGTTTCACTTGAGAGCCAATCAGATGGCACAGAAAGGGATTATAATTCCATTTCTGAAATGGTTTCACAGACTTGACCATATAAGCCTTGAATACTGTGAAATGGTTTCCATCACAAGCCAATCATATTCTTGATATTCAAGTACATTGTAAATGGTTTCTAGTCTGAGGCAATCATTATTGTGATATTAAATTGCAATATCATATTTCATCAATTAGTAACAATTAGCAACTTGCTTTTGTTATACAGTATTACAATATTTTATCATAGTCTGACTTGGGTTAACAATATACTACTGCTTGGTGTTAATTGTGGTTGTCGAAAACAGTCACAGAATGCACTGTCACAGAATATTCAATACAATAATCCATGTATCAGTAGACAAATCTATCTGGCATGTTGTCAATGAACATTTCCTGTTGTTGAAAAACTTAATTTCCTACTTGACATGTGGTATTCATGGACTATCATTTTGAAAAACTTACATCATGATATAAAATACATGAATTTAATATTTTGGAAAGGGCTTGATCATTGCTTTAGCAACTTTAAAAATATTTACAAGCATTATCAAAATATATCTCACTTTTTCTGAGTTTCAAAACAAAGTACGCCATCATTAACTGATTAAGCATGTTAAGTTGTGATGACAGATGATATCAAGGTCTATATTTTATATCTACAGGCACAGTTTCACTTATAAGCATGTGAAATCAGGGCTGTATGCAGTCATTTTTAGCCAGGGGGGTGGGGCAGTAAGACAAATGCATGCTGAAGTTAATGCCCCAAAAATACAGTATGGTGTCAGCAAGAGCTGTTTTTTTGTGCAGCACCCTAGGGATTTTATAAATGTTATGATTTCAGTACTTTTACTATATAATTGTCTGAATATCCATGAATCAACATTATAAAAAAGCATATTGTGGATTTTCTCAGGGGGCAGTTGCCCCTGATGCCCCCCTTGCTATGCACAGCCCTGTGTGAAATCATTAAATTAGAGGTACTTAATTGATTATTATAGTATATAATTATATATCATTATAGTAGTAAATAAATTAAATATATCTTATAATAGACATGTATATGGGTATTGTCAATCTTGGAAGATCATTATGTGCTTCACCAAAGTTTAGCCATGGTTTAATCATAATTGTAATTTGTTTAACTGCAGTAGTTCAACCTCATGAGTCAAACTGGGTACTGCATAATGACTTGAAGTAGAGTCTGTCAGTTGTTTAAGTACAGTAAATAAAAACTAACTAGTATGTGATTCGCTTTAAATAAATATTCACTTTAACGAAATTTCAAACTTATTATTATTTATTACCATTCATGATTACATTGTTTTATTTTTAGATATTTTCAGCTGATACTGGCAAACTTGTGACTTTTCACCAAATTGAGCTTGGCAGCCATTACCCAAATGAAGGGTATGCTGGTTACATATGATTTTATACTTCAATTATAGTTAATCTCTTGCAGTTAAATATCCGGAGTGTGTGGGGTGTTCTTATATATATATATAGTAAGGAGCAGTATATATGGGTGTGTGCCATGCTATATATGGACATGGTTTTCAGGTTCCAGTATCTGTGATAGGGCATGCATGTATATAACGTATCTATTTTGGTCTAGGATGGGGTCCGCATGTCGATCATATTTGCACCAATGACAACAGATTATACAACTCTTCTAAATCCTGTAAATAACTGCAACGACCCGAGCATACTCTATGTTTGTTTTATTTACAACAGATTCGGGATACAGTGCATGTACATTGATTTTTGAGTTTAGGTGGAGTGGAGTAGGGTACTATGGAAGATAGGTAAATGCAAGAAACCAGGAAAGGATTACGATCGATGGGATTACTTGGGAGCCAAAGTTTGTAAGGAAGGAGGCGCTATGAAAGACCTGAAGATGCAGACTCTCAAAAGCCAGAGGTGCATTCGTTAGACTAAAGCCTGGTTCAGTTCCATATAATCGCTACGATCGCTCAAAGATTAACTCGGCGATCGCAACGATCAACGATCATGTCGCTGTTTCCATATGATCGCTAAAGCCGGTTTTCCACTAGGCGACTTTTTCCGCGCGAAGCGACTTTTTCTTTTGTCTCATGAGCTCTGAGCTGGAACTGATCAGAAATCTATTGAATTCGAACAAAAGAAAGTCGCTTCGCGCGAAAAAAATCGCCTAGTGGAAAACCGGCTTTAGGCGGCCATAGTTGATCGCGGCCATTGTTTTAATGGTCCGCTGATCGCTGAGATTGCAAAATCACGGTTCCCATATAAAACGCAACAACGATCGCTACCATCGCCACGATCGCTGAGATAGAACATTTCCTATCTCGGTGATCGTGGCGATCGTTGCGTCAGTGGTTTCCATATGATCGCTGCGATCGCCAATTTCATTTTTGAGCGATCGTAGCGATTATATGTAAACCAGGCTTAACTCTTTCCTGTCCGAATTGGTCTTTAGTATTTTATTCTGGCTAATGCCAGACGATTTTGTTCACCTCTGGGGAAGCCCTCGGACAGGAATGAGTTATAAACTATCTCTTTAACTCTTTCCTGTCCGAATTGGTCTTTAGCATTTTATTCTGGCTGAGGCCAGACGATTTTATTCACCTCTGGGGAAGCCCTCGGACAGGAATGAGTTAAAGAAGACCTGTAGCTCTAACAACATCTCAAGAAGAACAAAACTAAGGCTGTATAAAATTAACGCTGTGGTGCCAGTCTTGCTATATGGGTGTGAGACATGGAAGATGAACGAGGGAGATGACAAAGCAGTTCACGTGTTCCATAACAGGTGCCTACGAAGAATTCTCTGAATTTCTATGACAAGACTATGTCAATACTAAAAAGCTACTAGAAAGAGCCGACATGAAGCCACTGAGTGAGGAAGTGACTTGGTGTAGATGGAAGATGATCGACCATATATTAAGGCAGGACCAAAACAAAGACTGCAACATAGCAATGACCTGGGCGCCAGAAGGAAAAAGAAGAAGAGGAAGACCAAAGACTACCTGGAGGCGTACAGTTGAGAATAGCAGCTGACCGGGAAAGGTGAAAATGCTCTGCGAAGGCCTTATGCGCCACGAGGCACGAAGCAGATAAGTAACTGGTAACAGGAGTAGGGTACTGACCTGAATATGGTTGGAAGTTCAATATGATAAACAAAATTGTATACCAAACGGATATTGCTTAGACTTAACAATGTTCGAGAGTTCTGAGTTCATGTCTCTTTGTATACATTTGTACTGCCGTTTGTAAAATTCTAAAGTTTTTGTGTCAACTCATGCATGGTCTATAGACCAGATGCACACATTTTCACGGGGTACATGCTGGCTGGCGATGTTTGGTTTGGTACATGTACGTGAAAGCACAGTAACCTAAGCACACTATATAATTGAGTATTTTAAGTACATCATGTAAAATGTGAAGTCAAAATTTGAAATAGATGCTTTCTTTTTATCCTTTCTGTGTTGATTGATATAAATGATTGAACAGTTTTGAACTCACTGCTCTTCTGAACACTATAGTATATAAATAAGACAAGGTAGGAAACTCTAGCTCCGATGATTTCGGCAGGCTCTATCTGCATTGTTACCACATGCATATACACTTTAACAAATAAAGCCCTGTAATTCATGCCAGTTGACACATGCATGCATAGCATGACTACTTTTCTTGTTTGTTACAGCTGGGTTGAGCAAAAGCCGTGTGAAATACTATCCACTGTACGTGAATGTATGGAAAAAGTGGCCGAAAAACTGACAAAACTAAATATTAATCCAAAAAGTATTAAAGGTGCTGACCTCGTAATTACTTCTATTCTATCTAGATGTAAAATATGTAAGGTTGTACATCATGTACCTATAGACATGTACCAGTTTTTGAATGCGTTCATGAACGCGTATGTTTCTACGTGTTTTACGTGATCTTGAACGATTTCACGAACGTATACTGTGCTTGTTTTCACATTGTTCTGAACGTGTTCACGAACTATACTGTGCGTGTTTTTACATTGTTCTGAACGTGTTCACGAACGTATACTGTGCGTGTTTTTACGTTGTTCTGAACGTGTTCACGAACTTATACTGTGTGTGTTTTTACATTGTTCTGAACGTGTTCACGAACGTATACTGTGTGTGTTTTTAACATTGTTCTGAACGTGTTCACGAACGTATACTGTGTGTGTTTTTACATTGTTCTGAACGTGTTCACGAACGTATACTGTGTGTGTTTTTACATTGTTCTGAACGTGTTCACGAACGTATACTGTGCGTGTTTTTACATTGTTCTGAACGTGTTCACGAACGTATACTGTGCGTGTTTTTACGTTGTTCTGAACGTGTTCACGAACTTATACTGTGCGTGTTTTAACATTGTTCTGAACGTGTTCACGAACGTATACTGTGCGTGTTTTTACATTGTTCTGAACGTGTTCACGAACGTATACTGTGCGTGTTTTTACGTTGTTCTGAACGTGTTCACGAACTTATACTGTGCGTGTTTTAACATTGTTCTGAACGTGTTCACGAACGTATACTGTGTGTGTTTTTACATTGTTCTGAACGTGTTGACGAACGTATACTGTGCGTGTTTTTACATTGTTCTGAACGTGTTCACGAACGTATACTGTGCGTGTTTTTACATTGTTCTGAACGTGTTCACGAACGTATACTGTGCGTGTTTTTACGTTGTTCTGAACGTGTTCACGAACTTATACTGTGTGTGTTTTTACATTGTTCTGAACGTGTTCACGAACTTATACTGTGCGTGTTTTAACATTGTTCTGAACGTGTTCACGAACGTATACTGTGTGTGTTTTTACATTGTTCTGAACGTGTTGACGAACGTATACTGTGCGTGTTTTTACATTGTTCTGAACGTGTTCACGAACGTATACTGTGCGTGTTTTTACATTGTTCTGAACGTGTTCACGAACGTATACTGTGCGTGTTTTTACGTTGTTCTGAACGTGTTCACGAACTTATACTGTGTGTGTTTTTACATTGTTCTGAACGTGTTCACGAACGTATACTGTGTGTGTTTTTACATTGTTCTGAACGTGTTCACGGACATATACTGTGTGTTTTTACATTATTCTGAACGTGTTCAACGAACTTATACTGTATAGTTGTAAGTATTTTTGTAATTGCTACTAAACGTGTTCTTTTGTCGTGTTCGTGTTGTGCTGTACGTGTTAATGTCGTCGTGTTAGGTACACGTTCTTGTACTGTACGTGTTCTTGTAGGTGTAGGTGTCCTGGTACGGGTTGTCATAGTATTATTTATGTACGAGTTCTCGTACGTCGTAGTTTTGCATGTGTTCTTTATACATATTCTTGTCAGTGAACTCCATTCTCTTCACTTGATATCTGGAACGCTAATTTCGGGGCAGAAAGGGAAATCAAGTTTTATTAAGTTCTCCTCAATCCCACACTACGCGGCCACGACGCGGTATAATACAAACGTTCTACGCAGCGGACTGAAGTGACGTAACAAGTACAAAATCTTGACTTCACTTTAACACTTTTGAAGAATTGTAATGACTGAAGTTAACCTTCCAGATATGGAGAATAGAGTTCACATGTACGTGTCATAGACCGCGGAGCTTGTGGAGCTTTAGTTGAAACAAAAAACAACAACAAAAAACTACCCGTGTTTGTAGGTGTGCGTAACTATACTGCATGTTCTTATAGGTATACGTGTATATATATAGGTGTTATAAATGTACGTGTACATATTTTATTTCTTGTACGTGTACATATTTTATTTTTTGTACGTGTACATATTTTATTTCTTGTGCGTGTACATATTTTATTTCTTGTACGTGTATATATTTTATTTCTTGTACGTGTACATATTTTATTTCTTGTAAGTGTATATATTTTATTTCTTGTACGTGTACATATTTTATTTCTTGTACGTGTACATATTTTATTTCTTGTACGTGCACATATTTTATTTCTTGTACGTGTATATATTTTATTTCTTGTACGTGTACATATTTTATTTCTTGTACGTGTACATATTTTATTTCTTGTACGTGTACATATTTTATTTCTTGTACGTGTATATATTTTATTTCTTGTACGTGTACATATTTTATTTCTTGTACGTGTATATATTTTATTTCTTGTACGTGTACATATTTTATTTCTTGTGCGTGTACATATTTTATTTCTTGTACGTGTACATATTTTATTTCTTGTGCGTGTATATATTTTATTTCTTGTACGTGTACATATTTTATTTCCTGTACGTGTACATATTTTATTTCTTGTACGTGTACATATTTTATTTCTTGTACGTGCACATTTTTTATTTCTTGTACGTGTACATATTTTATTTCTTGTACGTGCACATATTTTATTTCTTGTACGTGTACATATTTTATTTCTTGTACGTGCACATATGTTATTTCTTGTACGTGTATATATTTTATTTCTTGTACGTGTACATATTTTATTTCTTGTACGTGTACATATTTTATTTCTTGTGCGTGTATATATTTTATTTCTTGTACGTGTACATATTTTATTTCTTGTACGTGTACATATTTTATTTCTTGTACGTGTACATATTTTATTTCTTGTGCGTGTATATATTTTATTTCTTGTACGTGCACATATTTTATTTCTTGTACGTGTACATATTTTATTTTTTGTGCGTGCACATATTTTATTTCTTGTACGTGTATATATTTTATTTCCTGTACGTGTACATATTTTATTTCTTGTACGTGCACATATTTTATTTCTTGTACGTGTATATATTTTATTTCTTGTACGTGTACATATTTTATTTCTTGTACGTGTACATATTTTATTTCTTGTGCGTGTATATATTTTATTTCTTGTACGTGTACATATTTTATTTCTTGTACGTGTACATATTTTATTTCTTGTACGTGTACATATTTTATTTCTTGTGCGTGTATATATTTTATTTCTTGTACGTGCACATATTTTATTTCTTGTACGTGTACATATTTTATTTTTTGTGCGTGCACATATTTTATTTCTTGTACGTGTACATATTTTATTTCTTGTACGTGTACATATTTTATTTCTTGTACGTGTATATATTTTATTTCTTGTGCGTGTATATATTTTATTTCTTGTGCGTGTATATATTTTATTTCTTGTACGTGTACATATTTTATTTCTTGTACGTGTACATATTTTATTTCTTGTACGTGTATACATTTTATTTCTTGTACGTGCACATATATTTTATTTCTTGTACGTGTACATATTTTATTTCTTGTACGTGTACATATTTTATTTCTTGTACGTGTATATATTTTATTTCTTGTGCGTGTATATATTTTATTTCTTGTACGTGTATATATTTTATTTCTTGTACGTGTACATATTTTATTTCTTGTACGTGTACATATTTTATTTCTTGTGCGTGTATATATTTTATTTCTTGTACGTGTACATATTTTATTTCTTGTACGTGTACATATTTTATTTCTTGTACGTGTACATATTTTATTTCTTGTGCGTGTATATATTTTATTTCTTGTACGTGCACATATTTTATTTCTTGTACGTGTACATATTTTATTTTTTGTGCGTGCACATATTTTATTTCTTGTACGTGTATATATTTTATTTCCTGTACGTGTACATATTTTATTTCTTGTACGTGCACATATTTTATTTCTTGTACGTGTATATATTTTATTTCTTGTACGTGTACATATTTTATTTCTTGTACGTGTACATATTTTATTTCTTGTGCGTGTATATATTTTATTTCTTGTACGTGTACATATTTTATTTCTTGTACGTGTACATATTTTATTTCTTGTACGTGTACATATTTTATTTCTTGTGCGTGTATATATTTTATTTCTTGTACGTGCACATATTTTATTTCTTGTACGTGTACATATTTTATTTTTTGTGCGTGCACATATTTTATTTCTTGTACGTGTACATATTTTATTTCTTGTACGTGTACATATTTTATTTCTTGTACGTGTATATATTTTATTTCTTGTGCGTGTATATATTTTATTTCTTGTGCGTGTATATATTTTATTTCTTGTACGTGTACATATTTTATTTCTTGTACGTGTACATATTTTATTTCTTGTACGTGTATACATTTTATTTCTTGTACGTGCACATATATTTTATTTCTTGTACGTGTACATATTTTATTTCTTGTACGTGTACATATTTTATTTCTTGTACGTGTATATATTTTATTTCTTGTGCGTGTATATATTTTATTTCTTGTACGTGTATATATTTTATTTCTTGTGCGTGTATATATTTTATTTCTTGTGCGTGTATATATTTTATTTCTTGTACGTGTATATATTTTATTTCTTGTACGTGTACATATTTTATTTCTTGTGCGTGTACATATTTTATTTTTTGTACGTGTATATATTTTATTTTTTGTACGTGTACATATTTTATTTCTTGTGCGTGTACATATTTTATTTTTTGTGCGTGTATATATTTTATTTCTTGTACGTGCATATATTTTATTTCTTGTGCGTGTACATATTTTATTTTTTGTACGTGTACATATTTTATTTCTTGTACGTGTACATATTTTATTTCTTGTACGTGTACATATTTTATGTGCTGTACGTGTTTGTATACGTCGAGGTATATAAAATGTGAATGCTTTTTTTCAATTCATTTTTTTTTTACTTTAATATACGTGTAGCTGTTGGGATAACTAATCAAAGAGAAACGACTGTTGTTTGGGATAAACTGACTGGCACTCCATTGTACAATGCTATTGGTAACTTACTTTGATCTTTCATTTTCATCTTTTCTTCTTTTTTTTTTTGCATGTACAGCTACCTTGTTTTGCTTAATTAACTTAGTAATTACATGGTCACCGAGGAAATAAACAAAATAATGAACACATGCATTATTTTCCAATACCTTTTGGAGGCTAAAAGAAGATTTAATATAGAGGATGAATTGACAGCTTTGCAACAATCTTGGCTCTGACCACATTCAGTAGGAAAGAAACTCTCTTCTGTTAACCGTGTTTACATCACCCTTTCTTTAGCAGTGTGCCAATCTGCAGCATCGCCCCAATGATTATTATGAGGGACGATTTCCTCATTAATAGCAAAGAGGGACGTTTAGTCTAATTGTTCCTCATGAATACTGAATGAGGGATGTTTACAACTAAACGTCCCTCATCCAGTATTAATGAAACACAGGATTTCGAGGTGACCATGAAATTATTATAAGTAATAGCATAAAAGGCCGAAGGCCCTCGGGAATTCTACTAAATGACCCGAATCGAGCGGGACGTTTAACAGCTAATCACCTCTTTTTATGCTATTTTCTGTAATATCATGTTTGCGGGAATTTCTTTGGTTGTCACCTCCATTGACGTCAAACCGGGTATGGTTAGTTTTAATCAGACCTGGTTTGACGTCAACGGAGGTAGGATTAGTAAAAATGAATTTTAATGAGGTATATTAGTTGTTAACATGTGAGAATAAAAGAAATTCCCGCAAAAAATGATATTACAAAGTAAACGCATGATATTTCGGGTAATTAGTGATTAAATTCCCCTCAAGCCTCGAGAGGGTATAGACCTTATTCAAAAATGGCAGCCGAATTAAAATTCTTTTATATACATATATAAATAATTTTTACTTTAAAACGAGGTCATAAGGGCTAATTTATATGCACATAAAAGAATTCTAATTCGGCGGCCATTTTTGAATAAGGTCTATATAAGATGGTTTATGAAAGTCCCTACGGCCCTCTACGGTGACTTCCACAAACTCTCCCTTGACCTGAATGTCAGGCCTTTACTTGTTCTCGCCTTACCCTCCCTCGACTTTCAAATAAAACCTATAATAATTAGGTAGTTTATTTGCATTTAAATAAGATTTATTCTGACTTATGTTTTCCAGGTCCTTAACCCTAAATCCTGCTTTCTGATAGGCTAACGAGAAGTCCGTACAAGAACAGGACAGACTTCGCGGATAATACAACATGAAAAAAAGTTTAAATTTCTTCAAGCGTTTAGAAAAAAAAGGGGGGGGGGACATGATCGACCAGAGGAGAAATAAACAAGTTATTTTCCTTTGCATGGTGGTCCGTATCGGGAAACGTTTGGCCTTATTCTTTGCTACACAGCAAACATTTGGATAAATAATACGTCTTTTCCTTTTGACGTTTGCGATTCAACTAAAACCATTAAAATTATTAGTAACACGTTTTTAATATTTCCTTTTCAAGATCTTAAGTATTACCAATGAAAGTGATGGTAAAAAATACATTTTTAATCTAAATTATATTTATGTGATAATTTTTTTCCCAGTGTGGCTTGATGCAAGGACTAAATCAACTGTTGACATGTTTAAAGCAAAGGTTGAAGAAGATGAGTTGGAGGCTATTCGTGTAAGCCAAATTCACACACAATTGTCTGTCTGTCTGTCTGTCTGTCTGTCTGTCTGTCTGTCTGTCTGTCTGTCTGTCTGTTTGTTTGTTTGTTTGTTTGTTTGTTTGTTTGTTTGTTTGTTTGTTTGTTTGTTTGTTTGTTTGTTTGTTTGTTTGTTTGTTTGTTTGTTTGTCTGTTTGATTTGTTTTTTGCTTTATTAGCTAGCTTGTTTGTTTGTTTAATTTGTTTGTTTGTTTGTTTGTTTGTTTGTTTGTTTGTTTGATTTGGTTTTTTTGCTTTGTTAGCTAGCTAGCTTGTTTTGTTTGTTTGCCTGCTTGTTTTTTTATTTTTTAGCTAGCTCAACTGTCAACCCGTTATAGCCAAAGATGTTCCCTTGCTAAATAAAATTATCTGGCGTCAGCGTCGGTCAGAATAGAATTCTTAACATGACCAACCATTTTCTGCTTATAGATCATCATTTAACAACATTAGTTAATTATTTGAAAGTTTTCATGGCGATAATGTAATATAGATAAGTTTTGTGGAAACACCACGTACCGAAAGCTTAGCAAATAAATATTTTACGTTGGTGTTTCCACAAAACGTATCTATATAACATTATTGCGGTTGATAAAACAATTGATCTAAAATTCCTACTTCAAGTTATAATTAACCAATAAAAGCCGAATTATAATTTGCTTGTGTTTCTTATTTTCTCAGTATTAGCAAGTATATGTATTAGTTGTTCTGTTTTTTCGTTTAGAAATTGTGTGGCCTTCCTTTAAGCACTTACTTTAGTGCTGTAAAGATGCGATGGTTGTTGGATAATGTTGAAGCTGTTCAAAATGCTCTTGCGCAAAATACATTGATGGTTGGCACTGTAGATTCATGGATACTTTATGTTAGTACTTTATTGATGCATTATACCGTTTTGAGTCCCCCCCCGGAAGTTTTAGTACGTTTTACGCACGAAAATTCTTTACACGAAAACGAACTAATTAAATCACTACTACCATAAAATTTAAAATCTTTTATGAAGTTTGCATAAGTGAGCAAACACGATTTTGCGAAGTAGATAACAATTATTCACCGAAGTGGAGGTCACGAATAGTGCTGGACTCAGGACTTTGTTTCCACAAATTCTCGCTTCAATTACAATTTGTCACCATGCAAACATTGAAAGAATTAATAGATAGAGATTGTCGTTCATGACTTTCTTTTAACTTTTAGAATCTAACTGGTGGTGTTAAGAGTGGAATCTACATCACTGATGTGACGAATGCAAGCAGAACAATGTTAATGAACATCAAGACAATGAGTTGGGATGAAAAGTTGTGCAAGTAGGTGCTGTTACACGATGCGATTTTTCTTGCAACTTGCAACAAATCACTCAATGTTGCAAGTTGCATAAAAAATCGCACCGTGTAACACCCCGTGGCAACTTGCGATTTTGTTATTTTTGCCGTGTTGCAAGTTGCAAGAAAAGTTGGATGGGTTCTACTTTTTGCTACAACTTGCAACAAAAATCGCAAGTTGCTGAACGTGAAACACCCTTCCTGCAACTTGCGATTTTTTTTTAACGAGTAAATTTGTTGCAAGTTGCAAGAAAAATCGCATCGTGTAACAGCACCTTAAAGTCATCATCGTTATTACGATTGAATATTAAATTAAATTAAATAATGAAATAAAATGGAATGAAATGAAAATAAATGAAGAATGAAATGAAATTGAATGGAATGGAATGAAACGAAAGAAATAAGATGTTTCTGTTCTTTAACTCTAGCATTTTAACCTGCTTGCAGTAATTATCGTTATCATTACCAATGCCATTATCAACATCACCATCAATATTATTATCATTATTATGATCATGATCATTATCATGATTATATAATATAATTATCATTATTATTGCAGATTTTTTGATATTCCAATGACAATATTGCCGACTATCAAAAGTTCATCTGAGATCTACGGCCATGTTGTAAGTTCATTAACCATTTATTATAATAAGTCGATTACCAGATTTAGTACACGAGAGCAAAAGTATCCGGATTCACATTGTTTATTCCCATGAGGATGAAAAATAATGTGAATCCGGATACTTTTGCTCTAGTGTAAACGGGGTCTCAGTGTAATTGTAATTTTCACGCTGTCAATGCGAAATTTTTATTCTTCCACTTTTTCCCCACTTTTACTTTTGCTTTGCATACCTGAAGCACGCATTTAACTTTTTCCCTTTCAGAGTGACGGTGCATTCAAAGGAATACCTTTGTCTGGGGTATGTTTATTAATATATTTATTTACACATACATCATGTGCACGTGCCGTCATGCTTGTGTATACACAACTTGTCAATAGGACGTGTTCGAAACAGGCTGGTAGCAAGGCTGTTAACAGGTTGTAACAATGCTGTTCATTCAAGAAGCTGCTACAACCTTGTTAGCATCAGCCTGTTAACAACTTGTTGAGTGCAGAGCGGTAACAGGTCCTTGGAACGACTTGTCACCAGTCTGTTGCAGTCATCATCCTTATTACAAGTTATCAACAACTTGTTACAGACATGTTAACAGACTGGGACAACCAGTGCGAACACATCACAGTGACAACCTGTTGAACAACCTTGTAACAACTTGATTTCAGGCGTGGAACAGCTTCCTCGTACCCATTGAAACACGAACGCAATACATGGACACAGCTGCCTACACTATTTTTCTTTCCTTTTCTTCCTCACAAAGATAGATATACGCACACTGCCACACACTCATGCAGACAGACACACGCAATGAGGCACTCGCTCGCGCACGCAGCCACACGCACGCACGTAGCCAGGCACGCACGCCACACTCACTCATTCACTCAAGCATGCACTCGCACATCTTGAACTATAAATCTTACTTTGGAAATGTGGCACACGTTGTTTTGATTTGGTTTATTAAGTAAGTCGTTATAAACGCTCTTTACTATCACTATGTTAAAAGCTATGTTATACAGTAAGCTATGTTACAAGCAATCAAGTTAAAGACAAGTAAACACATGCACTAACATACATGCAGAGATACACGTTCATCAATCTAAAATTTCTCTGCATTTTTAATATCACACAGTTGCAGTGCTAAACTGAATGTTAATTTTAATCAAAAGACCTTGATTAGAATTGTAGTAAACTGTACTTAAGCTACGTTTACACGGTACCAGTCCTATTTCACCGTGTAAACAAGCGGGACAGTACTAATTCGAATGCGGTTCCGAAGTCGTGTGCTGTTAGGGCGCTGCCTGTCACCAATAGTTAAGCCCAGTTAGACGGGGTTAGTACTTGGATGGGTGACCATCTGGGAACAACCCCGTTCTCGAGCTTGGGACTCATGTGAGTAGAGTTTAGTTGGTCTCTCCTGTGCTCCGAGGGTTTTTCGCCGGGTTCTCCAGTTTTCCTCCTTCCGTAAAATCAGCACCTACAATCTTGGACAATAATAGTTGTAACAGTCAACCCCTCCCCCCGATTCAATGTTGTTATATGAAATTCCAGTCCAACATTGTCTCATTTCGGTCAACATTGAATCGGGGGGAGGGGGTGTTACAACATTATTGTCCAAGATTGTCCTTGACTGATTTTTCTTAATATTGTATAAAATACAGCTAAAATATGATTTCAATTTGTAAATTAAAGTCAATAAAGAAATTGTGAAATTTGAGACTGTTTCGTGCAATTAGTAGAGAGATATTTGCGTTTAAAAATGTATAGATTGCGCTCTACTACGAGGCCCTTTCTTTGTTACTCAATAATATCTACGTCACTAGAACAGTATTACGAGAGAAAGTGCATTCTGTCCGTGGAAAAAATGTAGGTTTCGATACTTGGATAACTGTTGAAAGAGAGATGTATTTATAATATTACTATAGTTTAGATATGACGCTCATATTTCCCGTTGGGTGATTGATATCTGAGCCCGCTTTAACTGAATCTATATCTGACATTATGATGATTGGGGAAAAACAAGCACGGTGTATTTCATTTCATAATAGAACATTTTATTTAAGTTTACAAATTATTTCCCCAGCTAATACTATCAATGAATTGTAAATGGGAGCATAATTATTTTTATATTAAGATTAATAGCTTCAAAAACTACAGAAGACCCGCTACCTTGTCGTTGGAAATTTGAGAAATTAACGTATTGCGGCACGCGTCTTAGACGAAGCGAAATCTGGAAGAGGTTGAAATCATTGAATAAATAAATGTAAAGCTTAAGCCTCTTTTATAGAATGCTTGTCAAGCCACATTTATTCATATGCAGTTGGTTTAATTTCCCCTGCGCAATTATACCGCCTTATCCAACGGTCTACCACGGTCTACCACGGTCTACCATGGGTTTCAAAGGGAATTACATGTATATTAATTTTGTTATATTGTAGTGGTAGACCGTGGTAGACCGTGGTAGACCGTTGCATAAGGCGGTATATAACTGCGCAGGGGAAATTAAACCAACTACATATGAATAAATGTGGCTTTACAAGCATTCTATATAAGAGGCTTAACCTTTACATTTATTTATTGAATGATTTCAACCTCTTCCAGATTTCGCTTCGTCTAAAACGCGTGCCGCAATATGTTAATTTCTCAAATTTCCAACGACAAGGTAGCGGGTCTTCTGTAGTTTTTGAAGTTATTAATCTTAATATAAAAAACAATTATGCTCCCATTAACAATTCATTGATGGTATTATCTGGGGAAATAATTTTTTAAACTTAAATAAAATGTTCTATTATGAAATGAAATACACCGTGCTTGTTTTTCCCTAATCGTCATAATGTCAGATATAGATTCAGTTAAAGCGGGCTCAGATATCAACCAACGGCTGAAATATGAGCGTCATATCTAAACAATAGTAATATTATAAATACATCTCTCTTTCAACAGTTATCCAAGTATCAAAACCTACATTTTTTTCCATCGACAGAATGCACTTTCTCTCGCAATACTGTTCTAGTAACGTAGATATTATTGAGTAACAAAGAAAGGGCCTCGTAGTAGAGCGCAATCTATACATTTTTAAACGCAAATATCTCTCTACTAATTGCACGAAACAGTCTCAAATTTCACAATTTCTTTATTGACTTTAACTTACAAATTGAAATCATATTTTAGCTGTATTTTATACAATATTAAGAAAAATCAGTCAAGGACTGTCCTTGACTGATTTTTCTTAATATTGTATAAAATACAGCTAAAATATGATTTCAATTTGTAAGTTAAAGTCAATAAAGAAATTGTGAAATTTGAGACTGTTTCGTGCAATTAGTAGAGAGATATTTGCGTTTAAAAATGTATAGATTGCGCTCTACTACGAGGCCCTTTCTTTGTTACTCAATAATATCTACGTTACTAGAACAGTATTGCGAGAGAAAGTGCATTCTGTCGATGGAAAAAAATGTAGGTTTTGATACTTGGATAACTGTTGAAAGAGAGATGTATTTATAATATTACTATTGTTTAGATATGACGCTCATATTTCAGCCGTTGGTTGATATCTGAGCCCGCTTTAACTGAATCTATATCTGACATTATGACGATTAGGGAAAAACAAGCACGGTGTATTTCATTTCATAATAGAACATTTTATTTAAGTTTAAAAATTATTTCCCCAGATAATACCATCAATGAATTGTTAATGGGAGCATAATTGTTTTTTATATTAAGATTAATAACTTCAAAAACTACAGAAGACCCGCTACCTTGTCGTTGGAAATTTGAGAAATTAACATATTGCGGCACGCGTTTTAGACGAAGCGAAATCTGGAAGAGGTTGAAATCATTCAATAAATAAATGTAAAGGTTAAGCCTCTTATATAGAATGCTTGTAAAGCCACATTTATTCATATGTAGTTGGTTTAATTTCCCCTGCGCAGTTATATACCGCCTTATGCAACGGTCTACCACGGTCTACCACGGTCTACCACTACAATATAACAAAATTAATATACATGTAATTCCCTTTGAAACCCATGGTAGACCGTGGTAGACCGTGGTAGACCGTTGGATAAGGCGGTATAATTGCGCAGGGGAAATTAAACCAACTGCATATGAATAAATGTGGCTTGACAAGCATTCTATAAAAGAGGCTTAAGCTTTACATTTATTTATTCAATGATTTCAACCTCTTCCAGATTTCGCTTCGTCTAAGACGCGTGCCGCAATACGTTAATTTCTCAAATTTCCAACGACAAGGTAGCGGGTCTTCTGTAGTTTTTGAAGCTATTAATCTTAATATAAAAATAATTATGCTCCCATTTACAATTCATTGATAGTATTAGCTGGGGAAATAATTTGTAAACTTAAATAAAATGTTCTATTATGAAATGAAATACACCGTGCTTGTTTTTCCCCAATCATCATAATGTCAGATATAGATTCAGTTAAAGCGGGCTCAGATATCAATCACCCAACGGGAAATATGAGCGTCATATCTAAACTATAGTAATATTATAAATACATCTCTCTTTCAACAGTTATCCAAGTATCGAAACCTACATTTTTTCCACGGACAGAATGCACTTTCTCTCGTAATACTGTTCTAGTGACGTAGATATTATTGAGTAACAAAGAAAGGGCCTCGTAGTAGAGCGCAATCTATACATTTTTAAACGCAAATATCTCTCTACTAATTGCACGAAACAGTCTCAAATTTCACAATTTCTTTATTGACTTTAATTTACAAATTGAAATCATATTTTAGCTGTATTTTATACAATATTAAGAAAAATCAGTCAAGGACAATCTTGGACAATAATGTTGTAACACCCCCTCCCCCCGATTCAATGTTGACCGAAATGAGACAATGTTGGACTGGAATTTCATATAACAACATTGAATCGGGGGGAGGGGTTGACTGTTACAACTATTATTGTCCAAGATTGTCCTTGACTGATTTTTCTTAATATTGTATAAAATACAGCTAAAATATGATTTCAATTTGTAAATTAAAGTCAATAAAGAAATTGTGAAATTTGAGACTGTTTCGTGCAATTAGTAGAGAGATATTTGCGTTTAAAAATGTATAGATTGCGCTCTACTACGAGGCCCTTTCTTTGTTACTCAATAATATCTACGTCACTAGAACAGTATTACGAGAGAAAGTGCATTCTGTCCGTGGAAAAAATGTAGGTTTCGATACTTGGATAACTGTTGAAAGAGAGATGTATTTATAATATTACTATAGTTTAGATATGACGCTCATATTTCCCGTTGGGTGATTGATATCTGAGCCCGCTTTAACTGAATCTATATCTGACATTATGATGATTGGGGAAAAACAAGCACGGTGTATTTCATTTCATAATAGAACATTTTATTTAAGTTTACAAATTATTTCCCCAGCTAATACTATCAATGAATTGTAAATGGGAGCATAATTATTTTTATATTAAGATTAATAGCTTCAAAAACTACAGAAGACCCGCTACCTTGTCGTTGGAAATTTGAGAAATTAACGTATTGCGGCACGCGTCTTAGACGAAGCGAAATCTGGAAGAGGTTGAAATCATTGAATAAATAAATGTAAAGCTTAAGCCTCTTTTATAGAATGCTTGTCAAGCCACATTTATTCATATGCAGTTGGTTTAATTTCCCCTGCGCAATTATACCGCCTTATCCAACGGTCTACCACGGTCTACCACGGTCTACCATGGGTTTCAAAGGGAATTACATGTATATTAATTTTGTTATATTGTAGTGGTAGACCGTGGTAGACCGTGGTAGACCGTTGCATAAGGCGGTATATAACTGCGCAGGGGAAATTAAACCAACTACATATGAATAAATGTGGCTTTACAAGCATTCTATATAAGAGGCTTAACCTTTACATTTATTTATTGAATGATTTCAACCTCTTCCAGATTTCGCTTCGTCTAAAACGCGTGCCGCAATATGTTAATTTCTCAAATTTCCAACGACAAGGTAGCGGGTCTTCTGTAGTTTTTGAAGTTATTAATCTTAATATAAAAAACAATTATGCTCCCATTAACAATTCATTGATGGTATTATCTGGGGAAATAATTTTTAAACTTAAATAAAATGTTCTATTATGAAATGAAATACACCGTGCTTGTTTTTCCCTAATCGTCATAATGTCAGATATAGATTCAGTTAAAGCGGGCTCAGATATCAACCAACGGCTGAAATATGAGCGTCATATCTAAACAATAGTAATATTATAAATACATCTCTCTTTCAACAGTTATCCAAGTATCAAAACCTACATTTTTTTCCATCGACAGAATGCACTTTCTCTCGCAATACTGTTCTAGTAACGTAGATATTATTGAGTAACAAAGAAAGGGCCTCGTAGTAGAGCGCAATCTATACATTTTTAAACGCAAATATCTCTCTACTAATTGCACGAAACAGTCTCAAATTTCACAATTTCTTTATTGACTTTAACTTACAAATTGAAATCATATTTTAGCTGTATTTTATACAATATTAAGAAAAATCAGTCAAGGACAATCTTGGACAATAATAGTTGTAACAGTCAACCCCTCCCCCCGATTCAATGTTGTTATATGAAATTCCAGTCCAACATTGTCTCATTTCGGTCAACATTGAATCGGGGGGAGGGGGTGTTACAACATTATTGTCCAAGATTGTAGGTCTTAGCTGTAATTCGTGGTCCGATATGTGTCGTATGGCGGCTGCCTGAGCGCCTTTGATATGCCTTCGACTCGGCCATGTCAAAAATTATTGTAAGGCGCATTTGAAAACCTTAAAGTTGAATTTGCGCGGTATAAATAAATGTTATTATTAAATGTTATTATTACCGTGTAAACGGGGTCTAATAACCATGACTACGTACATGTCTTTATTTACGCACTCGTGTTATGCCTAAACTTTCTTTATTCTTTAGTGTCTTGGGGATCAACAGGCAGCTCTTGTTGGACAGTCATGTTTTAATAAAGGACAAGCAAAAAACACGTCAGTATTTTGGAATTTGTACTTCGTATCTTAGAATTTTAACAAGTATTTTTAAAATATATTTTGTATTTTTTCCATCTGTATTTTTTCATTCTTGCCTGAGCCGGCCAAAAACGGTCTCTATACTTATTGTTTTACCCAGACGATTTATACTTGTCAAAGCGAGAATCCTCAGACATTCTAGGCAGCAATGGGTGCGCTATGAAGTGTCACAAAAACAGCTCCCGTAGGATTTTCGTGCTACAGTTTCTTTTTTTTTACTTTTTTGAGTTGACTAGATGTCAAACTATCAGAAAATGATGGGGTTCAAATTTTCGACCTCTCGACATACAGGGGGGGTTGAGAGCTCGGAAAATTTGAAGTGTATTTTCTGATAGTTTGACTAAAAAACTGAAAAAAGAAACAAAAATGAACTTTAGCATGCAAATCCTACGAAAGCTGTTTTGATGACACCTCATACCACACTATTTGGGCTAGGATTAGGGTCAGGAAAGGTCTTTGAGTCATTCCTATTAGCCATGTCTCTGACCCCTATACCCCCTGTATATCGAAAGGTCGAAAATTTGAACCCCATCATTTTCTGATAGTTTGACATCTAGTCAACTCAAAAAATAAAAAAATAACTTTAGCACGCAGGATTACACTTTATACCGCACTATTAATAAACTACGTTGGCACGTTTGTAAAGTGTTGTGGCTTTTTTGTGTTTATTTTTAGGTACGGAACAGGTTGTTTCCTTCTGTATAATACAGGACATGAGGTAATACTTTGAGTGTCAGGTTTACACATATATACATATGCCTCCGCCCTCGACACGGCCACATTGATCTGCGTCCCTCGCAATTCAGCCACTGGCTGCAAGTAAGGATGATTAGCCCCCAGTCCTTTATCCTTTATCCTTTAGCAACAATGTTACCTTGGGATGTGGCTCGAATATTGTCGGTAATGTTTCTGCATAATCCTAAAGATATTATGGTACTTGATAATTGTGCGAAGTTTCATTTCGAAATTCTCAAAAACAAAGTTGTATTTTACGTGCGAAGTTTGTATTTTGGAGCGCCGCCATTAAATTGGCCGTGTTTGAGAAGGTGAGTTGAGGAGAGCTTATGACGTCATAGACTCAATAAAAACAAAAGATCATTGTTGTTGTCAACAAAAGGGTCATTGTTGTTATTGAGACTATGACGTGATAAGCTTCCTCGACTCATTCTTCTCAAGCTCAGCCACTTTAATGGCGGCGCTCCAAAATACAAACTTCACACGTAAAATACCACCTTTTCTTCAACGGATTTTGAAATGAAACTTTGCACGATTACCAACTACCGTAACATCTTTAAGATTATGCAAAAACATTGCCAACAATATTTTCATCAGAGAACCACTTTAACTTATATTAAAAATAGGTACGTTTACACGTACATGTATCTACTGCGTTGCGTCAGACTGCCCAGACTGACTCGGGATGTGATTGGAAAAACCTTGGATGAAGTTTGCGATTTTCTTAAACTTTATTGCACCACATGTATACGTATACCCAGTGGTGTAGTGGAGTAGAGGCTCAGGGGGGGTGGGTCTGTTAAACGTTCATGTTAATTGGGGGCTTCAGCCCAATGACCCCAGTGGTTCAGCCCCCTTGATATTTTTTAATTCGTTTTTTATCAAGTTTGGCAGTCCTGTAAGATTTAAGAGATTCAGTCATTTCCATCAAGAATGATTTTTAGTAGTTTTATAACGTTTAGAATTCTGTAAAATCTCACCCCAAAAGCAGAAAATGGCATTCCAGGGACTCGAGATTTCAAACTGTTTTTGTGAGGGGCATGCCGACAGAGACGCGCTTTCGACGCTCGCCATTGGTCCTCCTTTGTTAACGTTTCATGACCACGCCACTGTTACATAGCAACCATAATAATACTCTGATCCTGCACGGTTATTGACCAACCAGAGCTTGCGTAGTATAAATATTGTTTTATTTAACAAATAAAACATAGGGCTCCGTGCACATGTACTCTTATAAAGGCACGTTTGACGTCATTTGAACATGAAATAAGTTGAGTAAAAGCACGATGCGATAGCCGAGTACCTTTACACTTCTTTCGTGTTGAAACGACGTCAAACATACCTTTATAAGAGTGCATATGCACAGGAGCGATACATTTGTTTTATGAAATAAAAAGAAAGAAAAAAACTAGCTAAAAGTTGACTGTTTTGAAAGCTGGCTAGCTTTTCCCGCCAGGTAACGCCATCCTACGCCATTCCATGCCATTTTACATTATTCATGATTTCCATACTCTGATAAATGCACGGGGCCTGGCCAATCAGAGCGTGCGTAGAGGACACTTTATTTTATAAAATGTGGTATATATAAAGGGGATATTACACGGGTTTAATGCAAAAACTACAACCGCTTGACCTAAAACGTTTAGAAAATACAAATGAAAAATACAACAACTTCTTCGAATATGTCATTTTACGTGAAAAACTGAATTAAGAGAAGTTACTGGCCCAGCTTTACTTGATTCGAAATTTACAACAAAACGCGAAAATTTTGACTTTTCGATGTCACTCGGTTCCCGGATGTAGTGAAATATGGATTCTACGAGTGTTTTAGTTGCTAGTAAAATACTCTTCTCCATATAATAATACTGGATATATTATTGTGTTATAATACTTATTTCTGTTTACCACGATAGTATTGTGTTATTTAAGAAATAGAGAATGACCGCCCGTGTTTATATAGCCTGATGCAAACACGAGAGTGTTTGAGTGAGTTAGGAAAATTCGAAAATTTACATAAGTTTACATAAGTACTTTCGAATTCTCCAAAACTCAATCGAGTGTTTGCATCAGGTTATATATACATAGGGCATCCATTTTCTATTTCTTTTATGAAACAAAGGCTAAGAAATGTGCCGTGACGTCACAAGACTCACAACCGTGTTTGCATAGCATGATATAAACACGGTAATTGACCAATCGCAGCGTGCGTAAGATGCAACTTATTTCATAAACTACTCTATCACTGTCCTATACCGCTGTTATTCTGTACGACTAATATACAGTGATTTGCTACTGAACTATATTGCAGTGATGTGGTGCTGTTTTATTGTAGTGTATAACTTTGAGATCTTTTTACGATGTCTAATATTTCAGCCAATTACCTCTCATCATGGTTTGCTTACTACAGTTGGTTACAAGTTTGGACCAGATACTCCTGCTGTTTACGCTTTGGAGGTAAGTATAGAGGGACCTGGGACCTGAAGATCTGACGGCGTCAACCTTCAAACAAAAGAATATTTTTGCCAAACAAAGATTTGCCCCAAGCGTATTCTCAATACCGTCCACGTTCTTTATGCAACGCCACTTAGAGCATTTTCACGTCTTCGGGACGATGTTAACTCGCCAAAAGAACTGTTGCTTCAATATAGACACTACACTCATTTTTGTTGTACTGGGGCGTTTTGGAAGTCATTAGCTTCAAATATTAAATATTATAGTCAGTTAACAATGACTTTTTTAAATTGCTAAATTCATGTTGCTTTTTAACCGTCGTTGTCCTAGCATCTTAAGATCTCTTATATGAGACTACGAGTGAGTGAGAAAGTCGTGCGAGCAGTCGCGTGTGATTTTTTCCTTCTCGAGATACACTGATAGTTGAAGTCTTGCAGGGGTCAGTAGCTGTCGCTGGTGATGCTGTCAAATGGTTAAGAGATGGTCTTGGACTTATTAAAAAAGCATCGGATATAGGTAAGATTAAAGTTGGACTGTTTGCGGCAATTTACAAGTAGATTTATTTTTTTAATCATTTAGTCGGGATACCCATCTCACCGAGGTGTTTTTCAGTGAGGTCCTCTTACACATTAAAATACAATATAACAATAACATAACACATATAACAATTTTTAACTATATTTATAAAAAAATTAAACAATATAAGTTGACAAGTTATTGGTCGGTCAATTGGTCAGTGAAAGAGTTATTGATAGTTTGTCTATCAAGTGTTTTTTTCTTAAATCTTAGTAGTGAGTTCGTAGTGTTCGTTTTATTGTCCACGTTGTTGAAGTCTTTCGCAACATGGTAAATATATTCAAATTATTCATAACGATTCGGCAGTGACGAGAAAACCTGAAGCAAAAGCCGGGAGCTCCCTCTTAGTAGTAAATAGATATATCAGATATAGAGAAGGACTATTATTTTATTAATAATAAAAAGCTACTCATTACCAACACCAACCGCTGTCAAACGTTTTGCGGCTGCGCGAGCTCCAGACTACGAGACTGCCACACGTTTCATGCAAATTTTAAGAAAACTATTGAAATTTTAAGGTTTGTTTTTGCTGTATAGTATTGGATACGTATACTTTTGTTTAATTAATTAATTAATTTGTTTTGTAATAGTCATTTCATATTATTGTATGTGATCAAGTCTATTATGGTAATTAGTTTTTTATCAATTGTACATACATGCAGGGACGCCGTTGATAACAGTATTTGGCTAATAATATATTTCTATTAATACTCTTTAAATATTCTGAAATGGCCCCTTCGTGATTTTTATAGCCATTTTTTAAAAACAAATGAATTAGTCGAGTCTTACTCAGTGTTCGCTGTCTGATTTTAACAACTTTATTGGATATAGTCAACAAAACTACTGAAAATATCCAAACGGAAAGAGCGCGAACGGGACTCGTACACCAATGCGGGGCGCTCTTCCATTGAAATTAAAAATAATTCATAAATGGCCGACGATTTAAAATCCTTTTATGTGCATATAAATTAGTCCCTCTGACCTCGTTTTAGAGTAAAGATTATTTTGAATTTCGCGCATGAAAACGAGTTCAGAGTGGCTAATTTATATGCATATAAAAGAATATTAATTCGACGGTCATTTATGAATATGGTCTATATAAAACAACTAAAATTAGGCCAATTACATAAACACCACAATGAACCACCACATGCGAGCACAGCCAGCCTCAACCCCATTCGCCTGCATTCCATCAGTATTGAATGGACTTCAAAAACTCATTAATAATTCATGAGGAAAACACAAAGGAAATCAGTACCATGTCCGTGGTTTTATACCTGATAAAACTTCTTGACGTCAGAAAGAATACTAATGAACATACAATTTTATATAAAGAATACTAATGAACACACAATTTTATATAAAGAATACTAATGAACATAACATCCAATAACGAATCGTTTTTGAATCCATTCAAAACACTCGCATCACGTGTTTTATCAGATCTAAAACACTCGGGCTGCGCCCTCGTGCTTTTAAATCTGATAAAACACTGCTCGTGTTTTAAATATTACTTAATAAGCAAAGGACAATGGGAAAAACTAGATAGAAACTAAGGCTATAGGCGCGCGCAGCGACGGTTGTTGTTATAACAGGATATTTCCCACATTTCCTGCAGTGTTTACTCTTGCAAACTCACGCATGCGCAAATGTTAAGCAGTAGTGTTGCTGATTTTTCCCAATGTCTCTTCTAGCTTTGTTTGGATCTCTTTGATTTTTGGTGTGTTCATTGCTTGTGATGTAGGTTAATATGATATTTGGTTATATTTTCAGAAACTTTGGCTAGCTCTGTTTCCAATAGTGGTGGTGTGTATTTTGTGCCTGCTTTCTCAGGACTCTATGCTCCATATTGGGAGACTGATGCTCGAGGGTAGGTATTATATACTTTGCTAAAAGGCATTAATAATTCATGAGCTAAGTAGCTAATCAGAGAAAAATATTTGGTCATGTGCATGAGTTTTGAAATCCGGTAAAGTCGCGAAAACTGAGTTCATAATTAAGAAATCAGATAATAAACGGCACAATGAAAGAACCGTTTAATTCTTTGAAAGTTTTCATGGCGATAATGTAATATTTATAAGTTTTGTGGAAACACCACGAACGTAAAATATTTATTTGCTAAGCTTTCGGCCTGTTGACTCAGGCCTTCATTTTATTGCCCTGATGAAGGCCTGAGTCAACAAGGCCGAAAGTTTAGCAAATAAATATTTTACGTGGTGTTTCCACAAAACGTATCTATATTAAAGAACCGTTTATTACCACGTTTCTTAATTATAAATTCAACATGAGACATTAGATACTAATATACACCATTGTCTAATCTGATGTGACCAATATCACCAAGTCCCTTGCGAATTTTACTATAATAAATTATTGAGAATCTATTTCATAAACTCGTGTATGGTATTTTACCAGGGATTACAAACACTCGAGAACAACAAAAATCACTCGGCCTGCAGCCTCGTGATTTTCATTATTCTCTTCATGTTTTACAAACACTCGAGAACAATGAAAATTACTCGGTTAACAGCCTCGTGATTTTCATTGTCCTCTCGTGTTTGTAACCCCTGGTAAAACACTCCCACTCGTTTATGAAATATTACGTAGTATTGTGCCGATGTATATTGGTGCTTGTGAATAATTATTACATGCCACGCCTACATTTTATTGTTCTATTCTTCTGAATTGATAATATAGCATCTGAAACAAATGCAATATTTTGACTTAAAAAGTTACTGTTCATGACCCAACGTTTCGACACTCTGATCTAGTGTCTTCATCAGGGGCGTTATGAAGACAGTTTCCATATTTATGAGATTGCATGGGGAAATACAAAAATTATCACCAATCCACGGCGTATCATCAAAGACGTTGTCTCGAGGCTTGGCATATTAATAGCGCCTACACTCCATTAAACTGGGTTGGCGGCGGTCTATATTACCAACGTCATCATCGGTTCTATTTGAATGGGAACTTTCTTTACAACTATCACCCCTGATGAACGGAACGTCTGCTACGCAGGCTGCCTTGATGAAGACACTATGATCGGAGTGTCAAGAACGTTTAAGCCGGAGTAATGTTAAACTATGCCTGATTTCGCAATTGTTTCGTGTTTTGGGAAAAGAATCTGCGTATTTTTCGTCGACTCATTCATTTTTGTGACTTTTTCCCGATATAGGATCATAATTGGTCTAACACAGTTTACAAACAAAGCTCATATTGCACGTGCCACATTGGAAGCTGTTTCTTTTCAAACTCGTGAGGTATGTTATCTAGTCTCAGTGCTTAATAAACCATTTCCGAAAACAGTAACTTCAGATTGAAGACTACTTTGAAGTTTTAAAGATTATTGGCAACAAAAATCACAATAACGAATTTCGGCTGACTTTCTGATGAACAAACTATCTTATGACGGTTATCCAAGTACACAAACCGACTGTTGTGCGAAACAACATCACTCATTTGTTTCGACAGAATACAATCTTGTTGTCCGCCATTTTGGATAATTTTTTTATATCCATGTGACGTCATAATCAGGGTAAAATGGAAACTTTTCATGTATGTGTGTTTCATGTATGCAATAGGTGTGAAAAACGATTTCTTTGTAACAATGAGCAAACAAGAACATACTTTTTTCTGGCACTGTGGAAAAAAAAGAGCCAGTAGGCCATTTTTAAAATCACATGATATGGTTCATACATATATTATTCTGGAAGGAGAAAATTTTATAATGCCATCGATATAGGGGGAAAGTGCTTCAGGATTTGAGTAAACAACAGCTGTAATAGCAAAACATGATAAACTGATCCTACATCACTTTTTCACCGAGATTGATGCCATATTAAACATTTTGTCCTTCCAGCATAATATATGTATGAACCATATCATGTGATTTTGAAAATGGCCTATTGAATAGGAGAGACATTTGCAGCATTAACCTGAAATTATTTTAAGTGCAATACCTTAACCTGAATTATTTTAAGTGCAATACCTTAACCTGAATTATTTTAAGTGCAATACCTTAACCTGAATTATTTTAAGTGCAATACCTTAACCCAGTTAACCTGAATTATTTTAAGTGCAATACCTTAACCTGAATTATTTTAGCCTGAAATACCTTAACCTGAATTATTTTAAGTGCAATACCTTAACCTGAATTATTTTAGCCTGAAATACCTTAACCTGAATTATTTTAGCCTGAAATACCTTAACCTGAATTATTTTAGCCTGAAATACCTTAACCTGAATTATTTTAGCCTGAAATACCTGAACCTGAATTATTTTAGCCTGAAATACCTGAACCTGAATTATTTTAGCCTGAAATACCTTAACCTGAATTATTTTAGCCTGAAATACCTGAACCTGAATTATTTTAGCCTGAAATACCTTAACCTGAATCGTAAGCTTAACTTGTTTTTCAATTCAGTTGTTGGATGCAATGAATCAAGACTCTGGCATTCCTCTCACATCACTTCAAGTTGATGGAGGCATGACTGCCAACTCCTTACTTATGCAAATTCAAGCAGATCTTTTGGGAATAGCAGTAGGTACTGAATATAATATGTAATAATAATTACTGAGGTCAACTGTATTATTGCATGAATATATTGCAGTTAGCTGAAGGTGTATGTTAAGCTGAAACGCTAGTGAACGAGCTGGCTGCAATATTTTTAATATTGCTGTGTGCTTGTTGAAAGACTTATTAAACAGGCTGAAATGGTTCATATAATGTAGACATAAAACAATGGATTCATTTGACAAGGGTCTGTAGTTAATGGTTTGGCATTTCACTCAATCAAACTACATGTTTTCGGAATTTTTGGTGAAGGAAAATTCCTAGTGTTGGATTATAAACATTCCATTTTAAGACCTTTTGCCAAGAATGCAGCCATCGTAGCTCGGTATATTCAGTGCGGGCTCGATTATAGCTGAAAGGCTTACATTCGTTTGCAACTCACTTTTCACTCAAATCTTCGGAAGTTCGTTCCGAGTTGGAAAGTTCGTAGTTCGTTTTGGACTACGCATTTGATTGGTTGTTTGGTTCCTAGCAGCCAATCAAATGCGTATTTCAAAACGAACTTTGAACTTCCCCACGAACTTGCGAACTAGTTCGGAACGAACTTCCGAAGATTTGGGTGAAAAGTGAGTTGCAAATGACTGTAACCCTTTCCCTACTAGAGTCCTTCCCTTGAAGAGTAACATCGTCTGGTGTTAGCCAGAGTAAAATACTAAAAGGCCACCACAGTAGGGAAAGGGTTAATGTTGCATTTATGAACTTGTCCCGTTTTGGTCTTACATGCAAATATTACAGCATTATAAAGTTTTTTGTGTTATAATAATATCTTGTCTTTATAAGAATTTATAGCAAGTGGTCATCTTTGAAAGTGGTCTTTTTGAAACATTACAATGTTTATGAATATCCCCACATTTCTGTTTTAAGTAATTATAGACAATGTCATGACTGATTGCCAAAGAAATAAATAATAAACGTGGTGTATCTACAAACATATCTTGAATTAGATGTGTTTTATTAATTTTGTTTTCTTATTTATAGTGCGGCCGTCAATGACTGAGACGACAGCCTTGGGAGCAGCTATTGCAGCAGGTGCAGCAGACGGAATTGCATTGTGGGACATCAAATCTAAGAAGGAAAGTTGCGAAGTTACAACATTTCAACCACAACTTGACAGAACTGGTGAGAAGTGAACATTTAGCTTTGATTATTGGGACTTCCTTTATGAAGGCGGTACACTATTCTTGGAGTCCTATGTGTTTGTGCCCAGTCTATTTTCCGAGCTATGTATAAGCATGGATAGTAGGCGACCAGATCTCAATCACTCTTAAATTTCTTAATTTATGTACGGGGTCTGCCTAGTTGGGACCTCGTGTCCGTTCGCTAGCCCCTTATCAAACTCATCTTTTTCTGTTTGTAATGTATTGTGATCTGTTGTTATTATTGTAGTACTGTATTACTTGTAGTGAGTTTGATTAAAGCTTCTATTATTATTATTATTATCATTATTATTATTATTATTATTATTATTATTATTATTATTATTATTATTATTATTATTATTATTATTATTATTATTATTATTATTATTACCAGAAGTCTAACTCCGTGTCGGCACCTTTGATGTAAGTGTCCTCGCGCATGTTGGCTTGCGCACGTCAAACATCGCAATTCTACGCCATCCTAGTAAGTTCCACCAGACGATTTGACCATCAAAAGTGCAGGGAGAACTCACCAGGATGGCGTTATCTTCATTGAAAAAAAGTGGACAAGTTTTCACGCGGGTTGGACTTCTGGTTGATCTATATTCTTTCTCAATTTATGATAATCGACGTCTGTTTGTTTGTATGTTCGCAATATTGCGTAATACCTGACAGTGTACGATTTCAAGAATAATTGAGTGAAAATAGTTTGGCTTTATCCTTGACCGAGAAACTACAGTAAGAATATATAGATTCTACATTATGTCTTTGTTTGCTTGCGGAGGTATTCAGCAACATTTTAATGGGCAGTCTTGAGAAAAACAGCTTCTTTATGAGTTTGCCGGCGCTGTTAACAGCATCTGGACAGCATCTCGACATGTCTTTTTGCAATTAGAAAATATATATTTGAATGCTCTTGAAAATGGCTACATTCTGCGTGAGAGATTTTAATTATCTCTGAACTATTTATCAACTGTTATTTAACACACTGACTGATTATTATATCAACCATTCAAATGATTACACAAAATTATGCTGTTTCCACTAGAGCTTCGACATCAATCAACTCACGTGCCACAACTTGTTTTTTTTCTTTTAATTTTGGACAATGTCAAGATAACCCTCGCCTTTAAAGCAACACCTCCCTTACTTCTAACATGTGCTGATGTTGTTTTTTAATCTGATGTTCTTTTTAGAGAGGGAGTTGCACTACTCAAAATGGAAGTTAGCTGTTAAGAGATGCATGAAATGGGAGAAAAGCTCTGTCTAATTCAAAATGGATAATTGGTTAGTTGTTTTTAACACACACCGGTGATTTTTTAATGATATATAGCGAGATGGCTAACCCCATACCGTGGGTCTTTACTCGGCGTTCCTCAGTGAGCTCTATATGTAACTGAAGTGATATCTTCTCGTCATTGACTTGGCGAAGATTGAAGCCAAACAAGGCGGACATCTAGACATAAAGTACATATGGTTTCAGTCTCCTACTCGGTTTTTTACTTAGTTCAGGCCTAGACGTCCGCCATGTTCGGCTTCAATGGATGAGCCAAAGATATCAGTGCAGTTATATTTAACAGTTATACCATGAGCTCGAGTTGTATATGAGCTCATAGCCAACGAGGCGCTTCGCCGAGTTTGCTATTAGTTCGTATACAACGAGAGCGAATGGTATAACTGTTTTATTATATAGCCAAGCACTGTACAAGAGACAAAATTACAGCGAAATGTTTGAAACAACAAACTTCCGGCATAGGCAACTAATACTTCCGCCATGCGTAATGATACATTCACATAGAGTTTCTCGCTCAGCTGTTCGGTAAACAGCTTCGAAATGTTGTATAAATGAGACGTAATGTTGCTCGAGAGGCAAAAAATGTGTTAAGCAGATCAACAAAAATGATTAAAAGGTGCCTTTATTAAGTCAAAAGGTGGGTCAGTTGTTTATATTAGCGTTGCTGTCGTGAAAAAGGTTTTGATTTCATGCAAAAATGAAACTGAAACACCTTCGGCAGTGAAACTAAATTACTTAGTTGGTTGTTTTTGAAAAAGAACATGCTTTTTACTACTCCAAATGCTTATCTAAATAAAAACAAGTCTCTTTACTGGTAATCTCCTGCGAAATGTGTGAATGTGTGTTGTAAACTTGATTTTAACCGCGAGTTTCTTTGTTTGGCAACAAATTAAAATCAACCCGTTAATTTAGTCGGGTTTTTGAAGTAAAAAGACATAATTTTTAGGTGAATTTTACCATTTAACATGCTAAATTGTGTATTTGTTAATGTATTTTTACACAATGTTGTTTTTTTATACATTGGTTTGAGTGTTGATGTTTTTCTGTATAAAAATCCGTCAATTTCAACTCTTTTCGGCAGTTTAAAAAAACATGCCGCCATCTTGTTTTTCCTCTACTAGCAGGATATGAGCTGATAGCCTGGTAGTAGGGAACCAATCAGATTACGCGAAAGCTCATATCCGATAGCATGCTATATAATAAATAGAGTTAGCTGTTTGTTTCTACACATGTTGTGCACGAACGTGGGCTCTGGGAACGAGAATGCTCTCGCTTTTCGAACCTCGTTCCCATGGTCTTTACTCGGTCCTTCGACATTCACTGCTCCAATCTCATACCCAGATTGTCACTGGGAGCTCCGAGCAAAGACCTGGTTTGCAAGACCTGATTTAACAGATCAGTAAATCACAAAGAATAGACGTAGTCTTTTCAATCTGTTTCCACGCATTATCACTTGGTAAATTACAAGGTCTTTTGAAATCATCTATTGTTGTTTTTTTATCCATACTTAGTTACATCTATACATATATATCACAGTTATGTCTATCAAGTTGTCTGTATTATTCTTTTTGTGAACATATTTTACAATTGTTAATAGGTACGCAATACGTACATGCATCTACGCTTGAATTGAGACAATAAACAAGTGTGGTGTCATTACGATTGCCACATACAATGAATAAATATGCTAAAACATAAAATAAGATAAAATCAAGTTATGTCTAGATCAACGAAGGCTTAAACAAAAAATAATAGTAATATTTTAATGAAACAGACGCAATTAGGCTTCATTTGGTTTTATCTTATTCACATATTGCTGGAGTATAACTACGTTTGAAAAAGGAATTGTCCATTGTAATTTTATAAAAATAATATATGAGAGCCTCTTCTCAATGCTTGTCGTGAAAATGCTGGTGAAGCCATCTAATAAACCTTTTACTTAGCTCGAAATTATTACGGGAAATGATCAGACCTGGATATTTTTATGTGCAGACTTAAGATCTTCATTAAGGTTTGCAGCTGCCTCCTCCGCAGGCTCTTCTTATAATTTTTAGGAAAATAATAGTTAAATTTCTCATGTTGAGCGCGCGCACCCATATACGCCCCCCCCCCCCCTTTCCCTCGCCCACTCAAATGTCCTCAATGATCGACCAGATCTCAATCTTGAGAAGCGACTGGGGACGAGGCGGCAATGTTGTATTTGATTTTGCGATAAGGACAAGCCAATAATGGTTGCAAATTTTTCAAGTAAATCCAAAGGGCTTCACTCGGGGCGACTTAAGAACAAAGCGTTTTTTAAATTTTTTACCTGGCCGTTTTGCTGGAAATTTATCTCGGAATTAAACTGCAAAAAAAGATTTTGAACAAAATAAAACGCTTTTTACTTTAGTCGCCCCGAGTGAAGAAGCCCTCTTGTTTTAATTTAAAAATTCACAAGTATTATTGGTTTGTGTTTATCGCAAAATCAAAGACAACATTGTATTCTAGAAATTAATAGCTTTCTAACGTTTATCTAATTTTTTTTTTGTGGCATAAATGTTGACGAATTGAGAGCGCTTTACCGAAATGACTCTGCAGACCTAAACGAAGACCTTAAGTAATCATATGGGTTCGTTTTAGTCCACGGTCTGATATTTTCTCGTAACGACCGCACTCCTGGTTAATAGACCAAATCGTAGTTTCATTTGGGCCCACATGCAAATTAGGTTTCTATTCAATTTGGGCCCACATGCAAATTAACGGTGAAGATAACACAGGCTGGGACCGTTTTTTCATGTTTTGAAAACATTATTTTTGGACACGACTTGTGGGATTATGGTCAAGGATAATCGATAAGCAAGTTTTATCCTTATAGAGTACCTAAACATTAAAAATTTTTGAAATTAGAAATGTTATGTTTACTACGGCTGCTTCAGCCTCATGTTATAAATGAACTACGTTTTATCCTCAGATCGTATGCGCAGTCGAAACTACGATTTGGTCTATAAGATGTTTGAATTCAAATTCCGGATTTGTAGGTGTTCCTTCTATTTCTTCCGCTCAGTTGGGCTGGATGTTAAGCCTAGTACGCTAAATCTTGAGTGATTGCCATTTAAGAAATAGAAAATAGAAAAATGTCTATCTTGAACCTTGAGTGAAACTCTGCTAGCTTATATTGGTCACATTAAACAACTGTTTATTTATTTATTTATTAACTTTAAAACCATGAAAGAATGCAAATATACAGTAAATAAAGAGTGCAATGCTAGAACATGATTGAAGGAATGATCAACAGGACACGAGTCCCATGTGAAGACCAACTGCTTTATAATGAAAAAATTATTGATATTACCAATGTTCACTCTAATATTATAATTATATAATTTATCCAGATCTTTTGTATTTTTTTTACATTTTAGAACGAATGTTCTGGATTTAAAGAATGGGAGAATACAAGAAAAATATTTTATCTTAATTTTTGCATGTTTATCCTCACTGGATACCTTTAATCTTTCTCTGTGAGACTATTATTAAAATGATTGTATGTTTTGTATATAGCGAAGTTGAGTATGTTTTTGGTATGATATAATGAACCTTTCCAGAAATTCAAAGTGCATATATTTCAAGCCAGCATGCTTTCACATGTTTTTTTCTGGAAAATCACCTCAAAAATAAGCCAAAACTTAAGAGCTAGAGTTTAAAAGCATGTAGTACCTTCAGATATTGGTAAACTTATGTTAGAAAACAAAATCTTTTGAATCACCTTGTCAATGGGTTTCAGAAATAATTTCCTATTTTGACCCTATACAGAGAGAAATTTTTCACGAGTGTGTAGAAATCTATGTCTTTGGCAGCAGAAAACGTTGCGGTATCAGGGATTTATTTGTGGTATGGACAATATCAATACTAAACCTATATGATAATAGATTACGTCAATTGCTTCGTCACCCGAGTCCCCTTAGGAACCATTTGATTCCAAATGAAATCATTATCAACCACGGTAAACATGGTTGACAGGTTTAAATCGTTCTTCGAGAGTACACTCTGAAAATGGTGTGTTACTTTAAAACACCTTTTAAAACCTTGGTGTGTTAGAAAACACACTTTGCATGATGCCATGAGGTGTTACAGTGATTCTCTGATGAAAATATTGTCAGTAATGTTTCTCCATAATCCTAAAGATATTATGGTACTTGGTAATTGTGCAAAGTTTCATTTCGAAATTCCCCAAAACAACGTCGTATTTTACGTGCGAAGTTTGTATTTTGGAGAGCCGCCATTAAATTGGCCGTGTTTGACAAGAATGAGTTGAGGAGAACTTATGACGTCATAGACTCAATAAAAACAAAAGATCATTGTTGTTGTCAACAGAAAGGGTCATTGTTGTTATTGAGTCTATGACGTCATAAGCTTCCTCGACTTATTCTTCTCAAGCTCGACCACTTTAATGGTGGCGCTCCAAAATACAAACTTCACACGTAAAATATCACCTTTTCTTCAACGAATTTTGAAATGAAACTTTGCACGATTACTAACTACCATAACATCTTTAGGATTATGCAAAAACATTGCCAACAATATTTTCATCAGAGAACCACTTTAAGAGTTTGGATTATATAGAGTTAGGGTTATAAGACAACGTTTTAGGGTTGGTTGGGATGGGATTTTGTTCAACGACATGATGATGATGATGATCAACTTTATTTAAACACACTAGTCTTTTCAACTTACAGCTGATTTCCAAAAGAGGTGTGCTACATTAATATTAAAAATTACAAATTGATACTAAACTAATATTAAAATATTTCTATGCTAATTAATTTCTATATATAATAACGAATATTTAGCTAACAATAAATTATAACCTATAAGTAGATAACAACTAATTTCTAAAAACAAAGCTCGAGGAAGAAAGCTTATTGCAAAACGATTTATAAGACACCGAACGTCTTATCTCTTCTGGGATCTGATTCCATATTTGAGCCCCATTATATATAACTGAAACTCTTTTTTAGGAATTCTGTCCTAGGCCTGGGAATAAAAAGCCTGGTCGAAGAACCCCTCAAATTGTAATCACTTACTGTGTTCGAATTTTGAAAAATGTTACACAGTCTTTGAGGGGCTAATTCATTGACCGTTTTGTACATGAGCCTGGCTTTGTTCATTAAGCGATATCCAACCAAGAGCATCACAAGCCAAAATTGACTGTCCAGATTCATTTTTAAAATTCATAATAAGTCTGGCTGCTCTATTTTGTAGTTTTTGAAGACGTTCACTAAGGCCTTTGCCAAGTGCGTCCCAAACTTCGCAACAGTAATCAAAATGAGGCTGGATTAAAGCATTGTATACCAATACCAATTACCAAGGTATTTCGATCAACAAATTCTTTAAGTTTTCTTACATGACCTAGGTTCTTTATAAGTATAAACAATTGAGTGCTGCGTACGTAGTGTTTTGGATAATAACAAAGTGAAAAGGTGGCGAACTGGCGAGATTTCAGGAACGAAATACTGACGTTTTGAGGAGAGTCCTGCAATCCTGCATCAGAGTTTACTAAACTAAATTGATAAATGAGGGTTCGCTCGAACTAACTTTATTCGTTACTCTCATAAAGGACTCTCCTCGAAACATCAGTATTTCGTTTTTCAAAATCTTGTCATCTTGCCACCTTTTTCGCTTTGTTACATAGGTTCTGCTTCGTCTGCTTCGCAGAGATCTCTTCGGCTCCAACACAAGGATCCCCCGACTGTTTGAACAAGTAGACATTAATTTGAAAATGTCGACAATGTCGTCTATCTTGAAAATACTTTGAATTTTATCATGGACGCCGCCATCTTGAATGACGTCAAATGGTGGTTGTCGGAAAAGATTATATTTCGATGACGTCAGACTGACTTTTTGTCATAATATTTAACAAATAAAACATAAAGCTCCGTGCATATGTACTCTTATAAAGGTTCGTTTGACGTCATTTGAACACGAAAGAAGTTGAGTAGAGGCACGAGGCGATAGCCGAGTATCTTTACACTTCTTTCGTGTTCAAATCACGTCAAACGAACCTTTATAAGAGTACATATGCACAGGGGCGGTATGTTTTATTTGTTTTATAAAATAAGAGGGGAAAAAATAAACTAAAAGTGGGATAGTTTTGAAGGTTCGCTAGCTTTTCCCGCCAGGTGACGCCATCCTACGCCATTTTACGTCATTCATGATCTTCATACTCTTATAAATGCACAGAGCGTGCGTAGAGGACACCTTATTTTATAAGAGGCATTATAACCTGGCTTTTGATTTGGAACTGATCTAAAAGTTATAGTTAGATTAGAGGATTAGGATTAGTGTATTTACACAATGTCACTGTGAGGTGAGCAAACTAATGTCTTCCCTGGTTGTTTTAGTGTTTTTCTTTAACTCTTCCTCGTTGGATAATTTTCTCTGTTAATAAAATCGTCTGACGTTAGCCCAGAGTGAAATACATAGTGAAATAGCCCAGAAATTAGCCCAGAGTGAAATACATAGGAAGTAAGTCTAATGCTGCTTAGAAAGGGTGAAGATAAAGGTGTGAAAAACTTTTTTGTTCTAAATCGTTTTACAGTGTACAATTGACCGTACCGAAAAAAATGGCGTCTTGTACATTTACGCACAATCCTCTGCGCACATTAAATATTGTTTTTTGTAGAATGATCGAAAGATAGGGTTTTAAAACTATCAACTTTGGTGGAAATGAAGTTCCTGCTTGTTTGATCCATTTTTGCATGATAAACAATGTTTAGTTGTTACTGGAGCTACCGCCGCCATCTTTTTCGGTACCGTCAATTGTGCTTCATTCTAGTTTAATTCTTGCATAGCCTAGTGTTAGTGCTGATAATTGAAACGTTTTGCACTTGCAGCGTGTGTGTATCTGGACAAAAATTACATTTATTGTAATATACTGAAAAACTTAAGCCAAATTAGAATTTTTGAACTTACTAGAACTGAAGAGTAACACTTCCTTGCGCACTGCAAAATGTTTTAGAGGAAAATTTAACTATTCATAGCTTTTTCCAATCGAGTCACGTCAAATTTCGATGTTCCTGCTAGATCTGATCATAGTTATTCTAAACATGGTTTGGAAACCCGGCAAACTTCAAAGCGGTCAACAATCAAGCTACGATTCATGTTGAAAGGTACACGAAGGTGCACAAATCCTTTGTTTTAGGTTTATTAATATTTAAACAGTACGGTTGAGCGATTCAACCCAAACGTTGCTATTGGATGATTGCTTCATTATACAGAAAACACAATATGTTCAGTAACCGTGAAAGTGCACACATTTCCATAAACCTGAACAAAAACATAAAACAATGACTTTTGTTGAGCTTCCAAACCATGTTTCTATTAACTATGATCTGATCTAAAACTAGAAGTCAGTCATGCTACTATTTAGTTTGACGTCATATGACGTCATTCAAGATGGCACTGATAAATTAGCTTTCACCCTGTAACATAATTTTTGGAAAAGTAAATTTTTTTAAAATTTCTTACAAGACATTTTCAAAATAGAAGTCGACGTTGACAATATTTTGATGTCAACTTGTTCAAATAGTCGGAGATTCCCTTTTGACTAGCCTCCTCCGCAGGCAACTCTGTGTCTTCCCACTTTGCGAGCAATAGTGGAAACTGTGTACACTTCCCACTTTGCGAGCAAACTAGATTACCAGAGAATCGCAAAGTGGGAAGTGTACACAGTTGCCACTATAGCTCGCAAAGTGGGAAGACATAGTTTCCACTATTGCTCGCAAAGTGGGAAGACACAGAGTTACCTGTGGAGGAGGCTACCTTTTGACATTTTCGGTTTGTATTTTGATGTGAGTGTGCAATGTGTTCAGCGGTATTACTCAGTAAAATACTTCTATTTCAGTTGGAGTAAAGTTGTAACTTCCAGCCAGAAGAGATTTGATTTGTTCAGTATTGTATTGGTATCCTGGGGGTGGTTCATATGTCTTGCCAAGGTTGGAGTGTGAACCTTGATTGAGATTGCAGTATTTACCAATGACTAGATCATGACCCCAACCAAAGGTTGGTCCGTAACTAGGAGCGCTGAAGATTGCTTGTTGCTTCTCGTGAATGTTGGATCTAAATGCAGGTATGTTGTCTTTGTTTTTTAATGAGAACAAAAACGAGGAGTTGGACTGTTTCCAACCTTGACCTGAAATATAATGTAAAACATTTACTCCTTGTGTTCATCATATTTGATTTACTTTTTCATTGACTAAAAAATACATTTTTAAACCAATACAATTAAAACGTTCTGCCATTGAATTAATCTTTTAGCAGAACACTATTCTACATTTTTATATAAAATACAGAAATATAGAAGGGAGTTGAACTTCTAAATTAAGATTTCATTCTTATAAATTTTGTTCATATCCAGTATAACTGTATTGAATAAAAAAATCCAACGTTTCATTTATTTCACTTCTTGAAATTATTTTCAGGGAAATAAGAACCGGGGGCAGAGGGGGCATTAGCCTGGTACCCTGGCCCAATCAAAGAATATGGGCCAGGTAACCACTAAAGACTTCTGCTTTCCTATTGGTTGAAATTTTGCGCGTTTTTAGTGGCTATGAATAAAACTGCAATCGTCATAAGTGAATTTAGCCCTGATGACGCGAGAATGAGATTAGTGGTTACCTGGCCCTTATTCTTTGATTGGGCCAGGGTACCAGGCTAAGGGGGCATGTGCCCACCCCTAACCACAGGTTGCCCAAACTCATGGTGTGAGCAGTTACAGTATGTATACAAGAATTTACTTAATTCCTTTAAATTTTTGAAATATTAAGGACTTATTAACCGAGTGCGAGGTCTGTACAGGAAAGTATTTGAGGTTTTCATACAGACCGAGCGACGAAGGAGCAAGGTTTGTGTGATAAAAACCGAGGGCAAATACTTTCCTGTACAGACCGAGAAAACAAAGTTAATAAGGAATTTATTATATGGCTATTGGTTCACTTTATTTTTAAGCTTCGAGCATTGTTTTCGTCTTGGGAGTAACTTTTTCATGTCGCTCTTGGCCTTCTTGTTTACACCAGTTCGGCTTTTATTTGTCATGTTTTTAGATAAACAGCTTTAAAGAAAACCAGCAGTAATGTTCTAACACATTTTATTGTTCAGAATATTTGAATAAAGATAACCAGTTCTCTTTTATTTGTATTCAAATCAACTCAGAAATGTTCTCGCCAAAACTTGCAGGGCCGATAAAAAAGTGTATTGACCCGGACACAGACCGGAGGTCAATATCATAAAATCCTGACCTCTCAGGAACCAATCAGCGTGCGTCATTTTGCGTACGGACCGGAAATCAAACCCAGCCATTATAATAAACTGAAATATAGTTTATTTATCTCTAGTACAAGTGTATTTGTCTTTCTGATGTGGTTTCAGTGAGATTTTAGCCATCTATAAAACATGGCCATGTTTTAACAGTGAACACTACCATACGAATATTCAACAATTGAACAAAATAAAGTTTATGAACATTGCTGTTTTACTTACATGTTTATTGTGTCAATACGTTTGTCTTTGTGAAATTTTGGATCATTCTGGTTATAAACATTTGAATGGGAGCCGAGGTGGGGTTACTACGCATGCCTGAAACCATTGGGTACATGTAGCAACACAGATCCATGCAAGCCTTGTGCAACATTAAAAATTGTGAAGGTCGCTCGAAAAAACTTGATTTATTTCTATGTTGAGCAGAGAGAAGGGCAATTTTGGGAGTTTGTCAGTTGAATGAACTATCTGACATGGTGCTGGCCGAGTTTGGTGTCGATGGAACATCGATTTGGGTTGATTTTATGGCCCATTATTGTCGTGGACCTCTGTCGAATTTGACAAAAGCATTCCTACCTTCTCCTTTATTTCCAGTGGAGTGTATTTCGGGTTTTCCAAACTCGAGGAATAATTGCCAGAATGATCCAAAATTTCACAAAGACAAATGTATTGACACAATAAACATGTTTACAAGTAAAACAGCAATGTTCATAAACTTTTATTTTGTTCAATTGTTGAATATTTGTACGGTAGTGTTCACTGTTAAAACATGGCTATGTCGGGTTTATATGTTGCAAATGTCTCAGATCGGCACATGGCTAAAATCTCACTGAAACCACATCAGAAAGACAAATACACTTTGTACTAGAGATAAGTAAACTATATTTTAGTATATTTCAAAAATTTAAAACAATTAACAGGCCTTATCAGGGAGAAAAAACGCAGGCGTGCGGGCATTCGCACGCCTCGGATGTCCTAGGCGTGCGATGGCGTGCGACATTTTTGTACTTCAAAAACAGTCAACAAAGCAGTCTTACTCAGTAACTGTAATGGTTAATATTAATAACTTTTTTTTGAACGGTTTTTTGATACGTAAAAAATAACAATAGCGGATATGATTTCCTAGTTTTCCTTTAAATACACTGTATAGTTACTGTACTCCTAGGTTTATTATTTTTACTAGACGTACACACAAGTTAATTTTTTTTAGTTCAAAAAGTCATCACTAGAATCGTCGCCACTGTCATCGTCACTAGTAGTATAAAGTTGGTCGTCGTTGGCTTCATCTTCACTGACTTCGTCTTCGATATCACTATCTGCTCTCGCTTTCTTCAAAGGGGGTTCTTTACTTGTTTCCGCGTCCTGATCTAACGAGATGTTGCGACGTTTTGACAGGTAGATCTCGAGTGCTCGATCAATGACATCGTTCCTGTCGTCTTCGTTCCACAGCTGGTCATTGATCCTAATGCTTAGAAGCATGCTCATAGTTGTATGATGAGTACTGAGCCGTCGGTCTGAGAGCATACTAGTAAGCATGCTGAATGCACGCTCGACGGTAGAATTAGAACCTGGAATTGTGATGATCAGTTCAGCAAGCAGGCAGAGGTTGGGATATTCGTCTTGTTTGTACTGGAATATCTTGGGCCATAACTCAACGCCGTTGTGCTTGGGAAAAGTGGCCGAAACCCAACTTTCGAATGAAAAATTTACGTTACCAGTATATTAACATACCTGAAATTTCGTCACAGAGTTTGTGCCATCAATAAAAGAACGCGCAGAAATCTTCGCGCTTCCTTTAATCAGAGGACTGCTCATGATCGCGTTCTTGTATTTTGCGCAAAGCTTGCACCAAATAAAATTTACCATCGTTCGCCCAGTTTTCGCATCATTCACGGTTTTCACGCCAAATATGTTTTCTTTTCCCCAACTATTAAATGTGGCTAGTTCCACAGAATTCCCTTTTTTCTTTGACGCCATTTTAAAGCGACCTGGCTCAGTTGCCGGGACGAATTAATATTTCTTGCGTTCACATGGTAGTTTTTCATCCCGTCTATACCGGGATGAAATTGGCCATTGATTGATGTGTTTACTTTAAAAGTTTGAAAAATCGAAATAACTATGAGCCGAGATCTCGCTTAGCGGACATTGATTGATATGTTTACTTGAAACAACGCACGCGCCGCATTTCATAAACGAGATCTCGCTTATATATCCATATGAACGGGACGAAAGTTTTAATAGGAAAATAACTATGAGCCGAGATCTCACTTGGGCCAACCCGATTACCAGGACCATATGAACAGGCTGTCAGGCCCTAACACTGTCAACCAATATCTGTTTATTTTTGACGCTGCAAATTGCATTCAATTACATATAAACAAAGTGTTGGCATGTGAAATCAGATTCGTCGAACGCCTAACTGATAAATAAGTGATGGCTGTTCTTGTTACATTTATTATTTCACACTTCGTCTCCTCATTTGGTTTATACATCAAAACTCACGAATAAAAAAAAAATACGGAATTTATAATTTTTATAATTTTCGAGGCGTGCGATCAAACGATCAAACGCACGCCTCGCGTTCTTCAGGCGTGTGCCGAGGCGTGCGCGTGCGATCGCACGCCTCTCAGTGATAGGCCTGAATTAAGAGGAAATATTCTATCATTTTGACTTACATGTAAGTAAATTCTTGTATATTACATAACTGCTCACCCCATGAGTTTGGGCGACCTGTGCCCCAACTTGGTCTTATTTAAAATGCTCTTTTTGCAGCAGAAAAGCTCCCTTTTTATGATAAAACATGTGTTTCAAGTGTCCTTTTGAAGCTCTACCCCCAAATAAAATTCCCTTTTGAAGCTGCATAAAATTCCCTTTTTGAAGAAACGTCAACTTGCTTCCTACACCACTGATTACTTCATTGTTAAATTACTTTAATTCAGAGTAGCTGGAGTATTAGGGCTTGGGTGCTTTGGCACAGTTGTGCTGACTAACTCCAGATGTGTTTTATAGTGATATTGGTGTTGAAACATTTTTTAACACTTTTGAAGTTAAGAATTTACCTGCCCAGTTCTGGTCTGTATATCCACCACAAATATAATCCCTAACTTTCACTAAAGTCACTGTAGGTCCCTTATTGTCACAACATCTGTGAAAATCTTGTGTATGCCATCCATCTCTGCTAGCTCGATAACAAAGACGCCATTGAAACTGATCCACCATCCATTCTACCATTTGTTTGCCATATTCCAAATGACCATTCAAAATAATTGAGGTATTACATAACTCACAAGGAACTGCTGCAGGACGACATGCTAGATAAGAAAGTAAATTGTATATGATTAACCCATTCCTCCCTGAGCTAGCCAAACACTGCCCATTTGTTTTGTACTGACACCAAATGATTTTGCTTGTCTAAAGGAGAACCCTCAGACATCCTAGGTAGCAATGGGTTCTGAGTTACTACTGTTCAATCCCATTCCAACCTGAGCTGACCAAAAACAGCTCCTTTATTGTTTTATCTTGTCTAAGTTGCTCGATGATTTTTCCTGTCAAAAGGAGATCCTCAGACATGCAGACATCTGAGGCAGCAACTTCCTCATACCCAGGTGTCTTTGGGAGAGGAGGGTGTTGGACAATTGCTCCTTGCGCACTCCTGTTTCCAAATTCACCTGCATGGGTATGAGGGTATCTTCATTGCTTTCCTTATACATGTACATGTAGTTTACTTTGCCACAGTTTGCTGATTAGCACTATTACAATTACTTTAGAGGGTGGGGGTATCAGTCTCCATATACATGTAACTGCAAATGAGAACAGTCAATTATAAGCAAGCTGGATGTCCTGGTGTACCAGGGTCATATACATGTAAACAGACCCCAAGTTAATTCTTTAAATGTTTGCATGGTGAAAAATTGTAATAAAAGTGCTTAGTTGTTTTGTTTGACTTGAGCCAACATGATGTTGGCATTTGCTCTGATGAAGGCTTGAGTCAACAGATTAAAAGCTCAGCAATAGAGAATAAACATGTTGTTACAACAAATTCTCGCTTGTATTAGGCTCTAAGTTACTCATCTTACAATAGGCCCTTTATTAGCCATTTCAGAATTGCACAAGAGACCTGGGGATAGCGAGGTTGACAATGCATTATGAGGCTGTTTTGGGGGAATATAAAATGGATGTAGCCCTGCCAACACGAAATGCCCTGAAGACAGTTTACAGGTTACATACTTGATTTATATATATTAAAAGGTCTACAGAAATGGTTTGAACCTGGAAATGGACCATGGGCCCACCTCCATGTCAAAATAGTCAATTTGTTGGGAAATCCATGCTTTTCGTCCATTTGTCGGATATTTAAGAAAGTTATCGGATATTTATGAGGTTTTGCTCCCCTGTGTGCAGACTGTAGAGTTTAAACAGTAGTTAGGCTACTGTAGGTGCACTGCCAGGTAACTCTTCAGGGCATTGCAATAGAGAAATACCTAAGAAGTCAGACCTTGTGAAGGTTTTATCTGAGCTTGAATCAACTAACACATTAAGAGTACCATCTACCTTTAATTAAGTTTTATTTCTTTTTAGTTATATAATCTTACCAACTTTTCCCAGTTTATCCAACAACGTCGTAACATCATTGTCGTTGATTGGGGTGCTTTGATATTCAATGTTGCCATCATGAACAGGTTTCATACTCCGTGGTCGCTCTTGTTTCATCCTTTCTATATTCTCTTCAATCATCTTTTGCGACGAAAGAATTTCTTCATCGTTGCCTTTCTCAAGAAGGTTCTTGGCTAGATTGAAAGAACCTTTTACTTTATCCACGTGACGTTTCACTTCGGTTTCTTGTTCCACAAGTGGTTCGTGAGTTTCTTTGTATTTTATGTCCACTTCATTCATCATCAGTTTGGCTTTCTCTTCCAGCTTTTGGGTAAAGATTTTTAAAACTTCTTCTTTCTGCCGAGTGATGTCTTTCTTTGCTTTCTTTGCATTGTCTTCCAGAGACTGTTTGGCATTTGATATCAACTCTAATGTGTCGTTGCCTTCCTTCAGACTTTCTTCTAAGATTCTACAACGCGATGCTAATACTTCTCTTTGCTTCTCAGCTACTTCTACTAGTGGCAAACACAAATGATCTGGACGTACATGTTGAAAATCCATGCAATATCTGCAGACGAGTTCTTTGCATGTTTTGCAATAGAACTTAAGGGTCTTGTTCTCATGTTTCTTGCAGTGAAGTTTTGCTCTGATTTTTGCCTGGTTCTCAGGTTGACTCAACTCGTTTATTGATAACACAGCGTGTTTCTTGTTGCTTGGCCAGATTTGGTGATACGTGAGGCATTTTTCACACATGAACATCTCACAAGTTGTGCATCGACTAACGGCTGGCTCTTGACAAACAGAACATTTAGAAACTTTTGCTCGTCGTTGAATCGCCATGACGTCCAACATATTTCGGATGAAATGACTGCTCGCCATTCCTGCTACTTCATCTTTTGGTTTCAGGTTAAATTCTGACCGACATGTCGGACAGTTGAATACTTCAATCTCTTTACCAGCTGCTTTCTCACGATGGCGTTTTACAAACTTCTCTAAACAGACTTGACAAAACGAGTGAAAGCAATAAGGCAATGTTCGTGGTTCGTTCAAAGTCTCTAGGCAAATGGAGCATATGAGTAAGGATTCTAGTTGATCAACTGGAACGACGTCGGTTGGAGAAGCAGCCATTGTAGACAACGTTTTCTTCAAAAAGTGTTAGTTTCTTGTGTTTGTAATAGTTAGTTAAACTGCAATGCCGACGGAAAGCGAAAGTGTTGTAAATCGTTTCCTCGCAGAACTCTTTCAGTTGTCTGTTTCTGAATTTTCAGTAAATGGTAATACGATTCTTGGTAAACTATCAAATATCCTGCTGTGATTGGTTTTCTATTCAGATATTCCTGTTTATATTTGCATCTTTTTAACTGCACTGTCTGCACACCCAGCCTGGAGTACAATAGATAAAGAACACGCTTACGTTTGCCAAGGAGCATAATAGCCGAAACTGACGTGAATTTCTTGCAAACGAATTTAATCATATGAAACATGGAAAGTATTTTACTGTTATTCCGTTTAGGACGTCAGCATCATCATATTAATATCATTTATACCACCATCATTATCAGTCACTACTACTACCATCATCATCAATCGTCACCATCACCACGATTATGGTTGTTTTACCGTGTAGCAGAGCACAAAGTACGTCACAGATAATCAGTCGTTGATTTCAAAAATCATTCAAAATAGGATATATTGCATGCTTCAGAATGACTATAGCTGCTTGTTCCTTCTGCCAGAGCGGCCAGTTTGGCCAGAGTAACATTATATATTTCTTCGTTTCTGCCAGAGCGGCCAGAGTGCCAGTTTGGCCAGAGTAACATTATATATTTGTCTGTTTCTGCCAGAGCGGCCAGAGTGCCAGTTTGGCCAGAGTAACATTATATATTTCTTCGTTTCTGCCAGAGCGGCCAGAGTGCCAGAGTAACATTATATATTGCTTCGTTTCTGCCAGAGCGGCCAGAGTGCCAGTTTGGCCAGAGTAACATTATATATTTGTCTGTTTCTGCCAGAGCGGCCAGAGTGCCAGTTTGGCCAGAGTAACAACATTATATATTTGTCTGTTTCTGCCAGAGCGGCCAGAGCGCCAGTTTGGCCAGAGTAACATTATATATTTGTCTGTTTCAGCCAGAGCGGCCAGAGTGCCAGTTTGGCCAGAGTAACAACATTATATATTTGTCTGTTTCTGCCAGAGCGGCCAGAGTGCCAGTTTGGCCAGAGTAACATTATATATTTGTCTGCTTCTGCCAGAGCTATCAGAGCGCCAGTTTGGCCAGAGTAGGGATCATGTTGCATTTCTAATGCGCTGCAATTTTCTTTATACTTAGTATAGTATATTATCAAATTCATTAATAATTCATGAAGAAAATTAAAAATAAATGAATGTTTAATCAGCAGCTTTAACTACGGATAAAGCATTGATTAATAAAACATCAATGTTTTATCAAAGTTAATAGGCACTAGTGCCTCAAATTGAACTTTTTATGACTGTAAATGATCTTATCTAACCTTTCCTACGACTCTTAAACAAAGTGTTCATCATTTACACTTAGAATTTGATAAGTAAGTTAAAATATTCGCGTCGGGCGCGAATATTTTAACTATCACGTATAGTATAGTATAGTATAGTATAGTATAGTATAGTATAGTATAGTATAGTATAGTATAGTATAGTATAGTATAGTATAGTATAGTATAGTATAGTATAGTATAGTATAGTATAGTATAGTATATATAGTATAGTATAGTATAGTATAGTATAGTATAGTATAGTATAGTATAGTATAGTATAGTATAGTATAGTATAGTATAGTATAGTATAGTATAGTATAGTATAGTATAGTATAGTATAGTATAGTATAGTATAGTATAGTATAGTATAGTATAGTATAGTATAGTATAGTATAGTATAGTATAGTATAGTATAGTATAGTATAGTATAGTATAGTATAGTATAGTATAGTATAGTATAGTATAGTATAGTATAGCATAGCATAGCATAGCATAGCATAGCATAGCATAGCATAGCATAGCATAGCATAGCATAGCATAGCATAGCATAGCATAGCATAGCATAGCATAGCATAGTATAGTATAGTATAAGAATACAAGTTACGTCTAAATTTTGTCAAAAACGACTACACATGCAGCGCGAGTAAATTTACAAGTGAAGTATTGATGCTATAACTCATGTTCATATATATTGGGCATGGAATAACTAGCGCAATCGCGAGTCACCCAATGGGTCAGGTAAATTGCCACTATTAAAAGTAAACCTTGTGTATACCGTATTTGCTGCAGATTAACTAAACACTGGGTGAGTAGTGAGTTCACTGGATCTTTACGACGACCTCTGTTACAGCAAGTCTATTAAACAAGCGCGGCCACCCTGAGCCTCGTATCGTTCTACTCGTGATTTCTACTAAAAGTCAAGTTTGACATTTCCTAATCACACATTGCTTTTATTAGTGTCAAGGTGTATACTGATCAAACAAACATTGCCCGGCAATGTTGTAATATGCATGCCAACATTTTCAAATACAGCACTGATTCATTTCTACAAGTCATGCAATGATAGAACTTAAAAGATACAAAATATGTTTTATGACATTTTGAACAATAAGAAAATGTAAATCTAATGTAGGTATTTAGTATTTCTGCGTTTTGGCTGTCTTCACTTGAATCAGTGTTAATCAGGATTAACAGTTTTAACATATGCCTATATGGCTATGCGTCGGACGATTTGAATTTGTCAGCTGTACTAATTTGGTCTTTTTTACTTGTCTGAGCAATTTTCAAAAAGAGAAACAGCACATGCATGCGGTTATAATATTAGACTGGAGTATAACCATGATGTAAATGTGTTTATTCATATTTCATAAACCCAACACAAACCGCTTCCGCTTAAATTTACAGTTGAGCAATCCGATTAATAACAACATCAAAAAAAAACATTGAAACTTTAACATATAATATAACTTTTTAGTAACATGACGTATAGTATACAATATACTATCTTGTTTCTTAGCATAATAATCTTTCTGAATGTTATACTAAATTACTATTTTCTACCTCTGAAGTTAGCTATTAATTTTGTATTTTAATTGTTCCTGATTTGTACATATCGACAGGGTTCTTTGGAAGAGCATTATTATGACTAATGATGAGACGCCATAGTTTATCTATCTTAATAATGCATAAATTACATTTTTAGGCCGCGCTAAACGTCGCACAATTAACGAATTTAATTCAGACGAATTTAATTCGAATTATAATGCGACGTAAATGCGACGTCGAGTTAAACGTCGAATTTTAGTCGAATATAATTGTTTTCACTTGGACTCGTGGAGCCTGAAAAATGACTTCTTGAAAATATGGCGGCGAATTGTCACAAACAGCGTCTATTGTGCGACGTTTAGCGCAGGCCTTATGCATGTATGCATGGTTCCATGCACACGTTAATTATATACAACAATACCTTGCAGTTTATACGTAGCCCTATTTTTTACTCTTGAGTGATTATAATTAAGGCCCATGTTTGAAAGGTGTTATATTTTCTTCAATTTGTTGCAAGTACATTTGCCGAAATAATTCTGCTTGTTGGCTTGTTTTCGTCATCATCCTCTTTATTGTCTTGTGGTCTTTTTTAGTCAAAGATAAATTAATTCCTTCTAGTTTTTCCACGATATCTACTAGCTCATTGTACCATGTTGTTATAGTGTTTTCATTTAGAGCTTCTCCTTTTTCGATAACTTTGTCAATAAGTGATTTTAACACGTATATTTCCATGGAGTTCCATCTTGGATCCCTTGGTTTTTCTCCACACTGTAGCATGTATTCCAGACTCGTATATCGTAAATCACTAAAGTCATGTTTTTCACGCGATTGTAGAGTTGAAGAAGCAGTCTTAGTAATTGGCAAATCTGTCTTGGTTTTCTTCTCTGGTTTCTCGCCATGCGGATTTTTGCAGTTAAAACAGTGACATAGCGTCGAACATTTCTTCAGCGCACGGAAACATGGGCACTGTACACGACGTTCTCCGGGAACTTGGAAGCAAAATGTTCTTTCTTTGTCTTTCTTTGCTGCTCCTCGACCACATCGACAGCTTTTGCTCTCCTGCTGGATTCGTTCAGGATTTTCAGAAATCATAGAGTCGCCTTGATTGGCCGACCCTGTTTCGCTAGAGGACTCTCCTGTATTTGTCTTCGTCGATTCTACCACAGCGTCATAATGGCCACATCCCGAGTGGTTAAATGCGAGGTAAATTGGACAGCTTATTAGTGCTTTCTCTCGTGGAACTACTGGGATAGTTTCCATTCTTGGCATAGAAGTGTAAAGCACAATGTTTATTCCAAGAACATTCGCAAGACCTATAACCATAATGTTTCCTAATTCACCTGCAAAAACGCCGCTTACTTTGTAGGACTCTGCTAGCTCTCGGAACGATTTTTCGCAATTCTGAATAACAAAATTTTCGTATTCTGATGCATTAGCCAACCATTCAGAAACTAGGAGTTTGCGTAGTTGGAGAACAGACGTTGACATATCTTCGTCCTGTTAACAAATCTTCTACCGTCTTAAAAGCTGTACCATAACTTAATTGCCAAGCTATAACACACCCGATATCATTCATGACACAGAACATCGAGTCAAATTATATTTTCCCACCGTGAATCACATTTTCGCTTTGCTCCGGTATTTGCCGCCACTTTAAATGTATGATCAATTGATATCCACTCTGCTGAATTTTCAATCATTTTTAAAGTATAAAAGTATTGGTTTTTTTCAAAAGCGTAGATGAAACAATCGCGTATTATCGTTATACTGGGTGCTTGATATTCATCTGGTAAGAGAGAGGGAAATGTGTCGTATTCATTATCACAAATTGGATTTTTTTCTCTAGATAAAAAATATTGCAGATCTTCTTCAAAACAAACACGCTTTCGTGTGCCTCTATGTACATTTGACTCATCAACGAGTGAATATGATCCATTTTCAGACCAGACGTAATATAAGATACGATGCTTTCTTGAACATCCCTATAGTCACACCTGTGATGTGTGACAAAATAAAAGGCCTTCTTGATAGTGGGATTAGATCTAAGATAGCTGGATCGTGTGCGATTATTTCAGCATGTTGTCCTGAACATCTATAAACTCTGCTCACTAAATAAATCGGACCATTTACTCCATATAAAATCCTACATGATTCTCGTTGGTTATGGCAATCTTTCCAATGAGCAGCACGAAGTAGACGACTGTCGGAACTGACTCTACATTCTGATCTAGGACACCTGATGGCACCGTTTAGGCATGAAAGTTGGTTGAGTGGATCCCAAAACAACAACACAGGACGCATGTAATCATAAGGACATGGAATCGAGGGATTACATGAACTTATCATAGGAATCGGTGGATGAACATACAAAGGAGCTGGACAGTCTCCAAACTGTTTTATAGTATTCGCTATATAATGGTGATACTGTTCTCGTAGATTAATGCATTGCCCTTGTTGATACATATACAGAGAAAAAAATAGAACTAGTAGGATATGCCTCTCCATAGTTAGTAATGACGGTAGATATACTAAAGTATCGATCGTTCTCTAACTTTATTGCTTTGTCATATAATATTTTGCCAATCAAAACGAGCATTGTGGGATCATCTCATTGGTTGTATATATTGATAATAGGATTAGGGAATGAAAGGAATGATTAGGAAATCCATTTAAAGTAGTTTTAGATCTCGAGTCAAGATGAACAGCTTGTGAGGAAATGATGGTCGTTTACAATAATACTGATAATATTTGCAATGTGCATGCACAAACTCATCCAATTAACGTTTCTGCTCAAACTTTAGATAAAAAATAACCCACCGTGTGAGGCGTGAGATAAGAAAATTTAGGTCAATAACACCTTTCATCACAAAGATTAAATAATAGGCGGGAAAATGTATCCAATCAATATTCGTGTTTGCCTGTTGGAGCGATATGGCGCAAAATAGCGCGAAATTCAAAGCAATGTTAACAAAATAAGCGTGCATGCTCAGTTTATCATTCATTAATCGCTTGCTGTCACACTATCACTATGCTCGGTTCTTCAAGTCGGAAAAGAAAAAGCAACGCCATCGACCTTCATGATGAGGTTGTGAAAGCTTTGGCAGTAGAAGCGAGTGAAACTCATCTAGACTGGGATGATGTTGCTCCGGTATATTTTACAAGTTGGTTAGAAATATTTGCGCAGTCCCATGGTGTTGTTAAAGATATCATGTTCTTGGCAATCCTTCCAAGAATATCTAGTTTGTTGGGTTCTCGAACATGTCTTAAATTGTCGGAAGGTCATCGAGAAAGTTTGGGATGTTTCACTCTGTGTCTCGCTCCACCTGACGCTGCAAAATCGCCAGCCAATAATCACGGTGGTAAACTTCCAATGTCGTTTGTTGAACACGAGAACAGTGTTAGATTGACAATCGACAAATTTACAGAAGTTGGATTACGGCAGCATTTAATCGACAACGATGGCAGTCATCATTAAAGATGAAATGTACCAAACACTGAAGCAAATTTTAAATGAAAAGGAGATGGGATCGAACTTTGTGTCGCTTGTATGATGGCGATTCCTTGTTCGTGACAACAGGATCAAATTCTAATCCAGTCGGGGTAGACAAAACGACCGTGGCACTTGGCGGATTTGTACTACAGGTATACTTTTAAACTATTATTTAGTCAATCTTTTGCACCAAACGTCATTGTATACTTTGCCTTTTGATTTGAGAATTGGAAACAAATTTAGTATAGCTAGCTATAGCTACATAGTTAACGTTCGCTATTAATTATATAGCAGACTCGATCATCTCGGCATATAACTTGTGAAGAACCGGGCGGGAATCGTTATCGTAGCACAAATATAACACGAAATAAAGCCATATATATTAACAATATTTATTTATTAACAATATTTATTAACAAAAAGAACTAACGTTTCTCGATCTTAAATATAGACCCCTTAAACTGCTGCCGAAGACAAGTCCCAACCAAAGACTTGGGTCGAGGGTTGAGTGTAATATTCACCACGTTAAGTAAATTGTTTCGTACCTGATCTTATCGCGCCGGACTCTGATCGTTCGCCTATAGGCATGGCTATATAGAAGGCGGCACCGACACCGTGGCGCGATCAAATCATGGCGATCTTAAGAATGCATTCGTGCATTTCCTGATTTCTCTTCTGGGTTAGGGACGGACCATTAGATTTTTGAGGGGGGGGGGGGGGGGGGGGGGGGGGGGGGGGTTGGCCAATTTTTTGGTGCAGGATATTTTTTTTCGACATCATTTGCTTGCAGGATATTTTTTTGTGAGCCTGTTTGTTAATGTCCGACACATACAATACGTTTATAGCAATACTAGAAAGGTTACAGATACAACCACAAAGCAACAGGCTCGGACTGGGCCCAATTTAGGGGCCTTGCCATTTCAGCTGTGAGGGGGTCAGCCCTAGGGGGACAATTCTAGAAGCCTCGATCTAGGGGGGTCCGGGGGCATGCACCCCCGGAAAATTTTATACGAAGCAATATATAATGTTACTCTGGCCGCTCTGGCAGAAACGAAGAAATATATAATGTTACTCTGGCCAAACTGGCACTCTGGCCGCTCTGGCAGAAACGAAGAAATATATAATGTTACTCTGGCCAAACTGGCACTCTGGCCGCTCTGGCAGAAACGAAGAAATATATAATGTTACTCTGGCCAAACTGGCACTCTGGCAGAAAGGAACAAGTAGCTATAGTCATTCTGAAGCATGCAATATATCCTATTTTGAATGATTATTGAGATCAACGATTGATTATCTGTGACGTACTTTGTGCTCTGCTACACGGTAAAACAACCACGATTATCATCATTATGACCATAATAATAATAATAATAATGATAACTTTATTCAACTGTCAATGTATTTACTTGTTACTTGTTGAATGTGTTTACTTTACTTGTTGAATTACTTGTTGAATGTGTTTCCGGAAGCTTGTTACAGTATGTAAATCCATTCAATGTAGTCACTGCCTCTTAATATAATTTGAAATTATTATTTTTTTTGAAAAAGAGCCCCCTAGATGAGCTTATGCTCTTGGGGCAATTGTGTTGAATAAATATGTTTAAACAAAAAAAATAATGTATTTAGCTAGTTTAACAACTAATTGCGGACATTATACTATGTATATGATTCATATTACATAAAGTATATAAAGTAAATAGGCAAATAAATCAAAATTACCAAAATACATATATCATAACTTACAGAGAGTACAACAATTTGAATTGTTTTCTAGTAAACTAGTTAAATCTATCTTTTTTATCGTTTGTTTAAAAATGTTCAGACTCTCTGAAGCTCTTAAAGTGGTACTTAATTTTGACCATATAAAAGGTCCTAAATATCAGATTTATAAATATCAGATATTTATATCTGATATTTATAAATATCAAGATTTATCTCATATTTTTCGAGACGAAGAGTAACTCCAGAGCTGTAAAAACACCCGGTAAAGTGCATTTTGTTGTTTTTTTCCTACTGAAAATTGAGGAATTTAAAACCTAACTGATTTTATAAACAAACTGTTCATTTTAAACCTGGGATTCTTATGTATTTTCTTTATATTTGTCCAAACCATGGCAATTTTGGTTGCATATTGTTGACTCTCATTTGAGAGCTTATATTTTTACTGTTTTTCTTGTTTTTACTTGTCATGTCAGTGTTCACCTACTCTACGGTATATTGGAATTTGATTTAAGCCTAAAAGTGGTTAACAAGTTTAGTTTTTCTTTGATTTCAAGCTGTTTCTGCAAACCTTTCACCAAATGCAGCTTCAATTTCTCTCGGTTATACAGTAAAAGGGACTGGGGTCGACGTGCATGGCGGCCCCCTAGCTAGCCTGGTACCCTGGCCAAATCAAAGAATATGGGCCAGGTAACCACTAAAGACTTCTGCTTTCCTATTGGTTGAAATTTCGCGCGTTTTTAGTGGCTATGAGTAAAACTGCAATCGTCATAAGTGGATTTAGCCCTGATGACGCGAGAATGAGATTAGTGGTTACCTGGCCCTTATTTCTTTTGAAATTGGGCCAGGGAACCAGGCTAGGCGGCCCCCATGTCCGCCATTTTTGGCTTCAAAACGTGCAAGCGAGTTATCGTTCCAGTTAGCGCCCTGTTCCAGTCTACTTAGAGTTCAATGGGGTCACGACAGTGGTCACGATCACAGGCCAATAAAGCCGCGGGCTCAAGGGGTATCTAGGCAACGACTATAGAAATGAAAAGAGAAGCCTAATTCGACGAGTATACTAAACACGAGGTATAGCGAGCAATATTTCGAGTTTAACGAACAAGTGAAAACTCTCTTTTTGACAACGAAGCAATAATATGGCGGCGCTCATTTCACCCGACGGCTAATGGATTTTTAAATCGAAAATGCAGAACTTTTATCGTGAGTATCAAACTGGAAGATGGTGGAAAGCATGGAGATATTACTCATCAAAGCCAAACGATTTCGGCAACTACGGATTATTGAATACCTAAGGATAACCAAGCGTTTAAAATGGAATCATTTGAGAAATCCCACATATTCCCAGTGTAAATACAAGGTAAATTATTTGTGTATTTAATCGCAAAATGCAGGGCGAGTATACAACGTGTTGAGAACGTTTGTTGATGAATGTGTTTCGGATAACCGTCGCATGCTTTATACCGCATTTCGGCAGTTGCTCGAAGAAGTCTATGGATCATTCTATTTTGAGAATACTTAATTTCCCTATGAATAAATATAGGGCATCGGGCCGCCATTATTGGGGAAATCTGAGACATGCGCAAATCTTGCATGTCCGTAATTTCTGGCCATGAATAGTCGGACTGTCGGAGATCTCTTTTTGACATTTTCGATTTGTATTTTGATGTGAGTGTGTGCAATGTGTTCAGCGATATTACTCAGTAAAATACTTCTATTTCAGTTGGAGTAAACTGGTAACTTCCAGCCAGAAGAGATTTGGTTTGTTCAGTATTGTGTTGGTATCCTGGGGGTGTTTGATATGTCTGGCCAAGGTTGGAGGATGAATGTTGATTGAGATTGGACATTTCACCAATGACTAGATCATGACCCCAACCAAAGGTTGGTCCGTAACTAGGAGCGCTGTATATTGCATCTTGCTTCTCGTGAATGTTGGATCTAAATGCAGGTATGTTGTCTTTGTTTTTTAATGAGAACAAAAACGAGGAGTTGGACCTGAAATAAAATTTGATTTACTTTGTCATCGACTATAAAACACATTTTTAAACCAATAGAATTAAAAATTTAAAACGTTCTGCCATATACTGTAGAATTCATCTTTTAGCAGTGCACTATTCTACATTTTTTAAAGCAGAAGAAAGGAAGTTCAACTTCTAAATTAAGATTTTCTTATAAATTTTGTTCATATCCAGTATAACTGTATTGGATAAAAAAACCAACGTTTCATTTATTTCACAACAGAGAAGTTGTTGCTAAATGATAAAACATGTGCCGTGAGTGTCCTTTTGAATGAACCTCCATCCCCCAACAAAATGCCATTTTGAAGTTGTGCTTCCTACACCACTGTTTTATTGTTAAATTATTTTATCCAGGGTGGCACTGGGTAGCTGGGGTATTAGGACTTGGGCACAGTTGTGCAGACTAACTCCAGAGAAAATGATGATAAAGATTATTTATATATGTGTTGATTTATTATGTACTATGATGTTGTGATATTTTTGAACACTTTTGAAGTTAAGAATTTTACTAGGGTCTGAATTCTCAGGCTAGAATTTTAACTGCCCAGTTCTGGTCTGTATATCCCCAACTTTCACTAAAGTCACTGTAGGTCCCTTATGTCACAACATCTGTGAAAATCTTGTCTACCCCATCCATCTCTGCTAGCTCGATAACAAAGATGCCATTGAAACTGATCATCCAACCATTCAACCATTTGTTTGCCATATTCCAAATGACCAATCAAAATAATTGAGGTATTACGTAATTGTTTTATCTTGTCTAAGTTGCTAGATGATTTTTCCTGTCAAAAGGAGATCCTCAGACATGCAGATATCCTGGGCAGCAACTTCCTCATACCCAGGTGTCTTTGGGAGAGGAGGGTGTTGTCCCATTGCACCTTGCATGCTATTGTTTCCAAATTCACCTGGGTATGAGGGTTTCTTCATTGCTTTCCTTATACATGTAGTTTACTTTGCCACAGTTTGCTGATTAGCACTTTTCCAATTACACTGGGGGGGGGGGGGGGGGGGTATAAGTCTCCATATTCATGTAACAGCAAATTAATTCTTTAAATGTTTGCATGGTGAAAAATTGTAATAAAAGTGCTTAGTTGTTTTGTTTGACTTGAGCCAACACAATGTTTTCATTTGCTCTGATGAAGGCTTGAGTCAACAGGTTAAAAGCTCAGCAACAAATAATAAACATGTTGTTATTACAAATTCTTTATTAGGCTCTACTACTCATCTTATAATATGCCCCCTTTATTAGCCATTGCAGAATTGCACTAGAGACCTGGGGATACTGAAGTTGACAATGCATTATGGGGCTGTTTTGGGGGAATATGAAATGGGTGTAGCCCTGCCAACACAAAATGCCCTGAAGACAGTTTACAGGCTACAACCAAACAGTGCCACAGTGGTGGAAATGTGCCATGGGTCCACCTCCATGTCAAAATAGTCAATGTGTCAGGAAATCCATGCTTTTCATGCATTTGTTGGATATTTATGAAATTCATTGAATATTTATGAGGTTTTGCTCCCCTGTGTGCAGACAGACTGTAGAGTTTAAACAGTAGTTAGGCTACTTACTGTAGGTGCACTGCCAGGTAACTCTTCAGGGCATTGCAATAGAGAAATACCTCAGAAGTCAGACTTTGTGAAGGTTTTATGACTTTTATCTGAGCTTGAATCAACTAACACATTAAGAGTACCATGTACCTTTAGTTAATTTTTATTTCTTTTTAGTTATATAAATCTTACCAACTTTTCCCAGTTTATCCAACAACGTTGTAACATCATTGTCGTTGAGTGGGGTGCTTTGATATTCAATGTTGCCATCATGAACAGGTTTCATACTCCGTGGTCGCTCTTGTTTCATCCTTTCTATATTCTCTTCAATCATCTTTTGCGACGAAAGAATTTCTTCATCGTTGCCTTTCTCAAGAAGGTTCTTGGCTAGATTGAGAGAACCTTTTACTTTATCCACGTGACGTTTCATTTCGGTTTCTTGTTCCACAAGTGGTTCGTGAGTTTCTTTGTATTTCTTGTCCACTTCATTCATCATCATTTTGGCTTTCTCTTCCAGCTTTTGGGTAAAGATTTTTAAAACTTCTTCTTTCTGACGAGTGATGTCTTTCTTTGCTTTCTTTGCATTGTCTTCCAAAGACTGTTTGGCATTTGATATCAACTCTAATGTGTCGTTGCCTTCCTTCAGACTTTCTTCTAAGATTCTACAACGCGATGCTAATACTTCTCTTTGCTTCTCAGCTACTTCTACTAGTGGCAAACATAAATGATCTGGACGTACATGTTGAAAATCCATGCAATATCTGCAGACGAGTTCTTTACATGTTTTGCAATAGAACTTAAGGGTCTTGTTCTCATGTTTCTTGCAGTGAAGTTTTGCTCTCAGGTTGACTCAACTCGTTTATTGATAACACAGTGTGTTTCTTGTTGCTTGGCCATCTCTCGTGACACGCGAGACATTTTTCGCACATGAACATCTCACAGGTTGTACATCGACTAACGGCTAGCTCTTGGCAATGAGAACATTTAGAAATCTTTGCTCATCGTTGAATTGCCATGACGTCTAACATATTTCGGATGAAATGACTGCTCGCCATTCCTGCTACTTCATCTTTTGGTTTCAGATTAAATTCTGACCGACATGTTGGACAGTTGAATACTTCAATCTCTTTACCAACTGCTTTCTCACAATGGCGTTTTACAAACTTCTCTAAACAGAGTTTGCAAAACGAATGAAAGCAATAAGGTTGGAGAAGCAGCCATTGTAGACAACGTTTTCTTCAAAAAGTGTTAGTTTCTTGTGTTTGTAATAGTTAGTTAAACTGCAATGCTGACGGAAAGCGAAAGTGTTGTAAATCGTTTTCTTGCAGAACTCTTTCAGTTGTCTGTTTCTGAATTCTCAGTAAATGGTAATACGATTCTTGATAAACTATCAAATATCCTGCTGTGATTGGTTTTCTATTTAGATATTCCTGTTTATATTTGCATCCTTTTAACTGCATTGTCTGCACCAGCCTGGAGTAAGGAGCATAGCAATCTCGCCTACGCATCTCAAATTTGGTGCCCACAATCGGTTGAGCTTATAAAATATATTGAAAAAGTTCAAAGTAAAGCTTCTGAATATATTTTGAATGTTGGCTTTTTAAGTGGTATATTCCTTACCCTGTAAGGTTGCAACAGCTCGACTTATTACCTGTTCATTCTGCTTCACAAAATCTTAAATAACTTGGTAACCATTCCCGGACACTATCAGACCTAAAGCAGCACCATCTCGAGGTACAAGACATTCATCAGATAAGGATGTAATAAAGTTAGAAGTTCCTTTTACCAAAACAGTAACATTTCAGTTTTTTTATCAGATCATGTAAAGTATGGAATATTTTAGATAAGAAGCTTATAAGTAAGAATACTAATATCTATTTTTTTAAAGTGCCTATGAAACGAAAATTAAGTCCGTCTTATTTGAAAGAACACTTAAAATGCATGATAGAGTAACAATAAACATCGTTTGCAGTTTTTTTGTTTCCTTGCTTCGTTCTTGAGATATTTCAGTTTGTTTGATATGCAAATTAAACATTTTGACGTCACACGTGACGTGCATAATGAGTTATCGAAAAAAGTTATATATCTTTGCTATTATCAAATATAATTACCTGAAAATCTACATGCTTGGTGTTCTGGGCGAAACTCATCCACATGCTTCCTTCGAATTAATTTGGTTTGATAATAGCAAAGATATATAACCTTCTCCGATAACTCATTATCGCACATACGACGTCAAAATGTTTAATTTGCACATCAAACGAAATTAAATATCTCAAGAACGAAGCAAGGAAACGAAAAACTGCAAAAGATGTTACTCTGTCATTTTAAGTGTTCTTTCAAATAACATAAACTTAATTTTCGTTTCATAGGCACTTTTAAAAAAGAACTTAAATCTTTTTATATGTTCGCGTTATCAAAAGTTAGTATAACTGTGAAGATCCTAGAACATAGAAATCAGTTTGTGTTAAATGTAAACAAGCTAGGCCTTTAGATGTTCCTCTTGTTGTTATTGGTTCTTGTCCTTATTGAAACTTTTTTATTTATCCTTCGACTATAATTTGTAATATTTTCTCAGAGATCGTCGTGAATGGAGTAATTTGTGACGCCCCCCTTGCCCTATTTTTTTGCAAATGCTCAATAAATAAAACAAATAAATCATAAATCAACAGCTGAAACTGACGTGAAATTCTTGCAAACGAATTTAATCATATGACACATGGAAAGTATTTACTGTTATTGCGTTTAGGATGTCAGCATCATCATATCATCATCATTAATACCACCATCATCAACACCAACACCATCATTACCATCATTATCACTACCACCATCATCAGTCATCATCATCATTACCATTGTAGAATAATCAACTTTATTGTAAGTAAAGGCTTAAATTGTATTATATAACAAAACGCGACTCAAGTCAACGAACTCGTCCCAAAGTCAACTGTCAACCCAACCTCACGTCAAATGGCGTGCGAGCTACAACGAGTCAACGACAACTTGTATATAAACGTGACACAGTTGTTTAAACTTATACTACATCATTCCCCTCCTAAATGGGAATTCCTTACAAATAATATTTACAACAATTAAACGGTTAAGTTAAAATATAGTCTTTCGTCCAGACTGGCTGACTCCGATTTCGAATTGATCGTGTAATACCACTATTCTCTTGTTCCCTTAGATCTGAATTTGCGTGGGTGGTGAGTTCAATAAGTTCTTCCTCAGTTTGGGCACTTTCGGTCAGGGCGGTGGGTTCAATAAGTTCTTCCTCAGTTTGGGCACTTTCGGCCAGGTCGGTGAGTTCATAATTAAGTTCTTCCTCGGGTGGGCAACTATCGGTCGAGGCTTCTACTGTGGTGTTTCTCTGTGTTTCTATCTGGTCCGTTAGAGGTTCTGTCTGTTGGTGGTGATTCCTGTAGACCCATTCTTCATCGCCTTCGTCATCGCTTGCATGCGATTCCATTGGTTGATTTCCCGTTTCAGGGTAAAACTTACTCGGTAGATAGGCAGATGCACCTTCTTTATCTGTTGGTTTTCTTGCAATTTTCGTTGGTTTAATTTGATCTTTCTTTTGTGCGTGACATCTTTTCAGGTTATTGAAATGAACTACAACTCTTTTACGCCCACCTTCTTTCTTTAACCGATACACCACATCTGTTATCATCTTCACAACCACGTAAGGTCCCTCCCACTTCACAGCTAGTTTCCTCGACAGTCCCTTCTTTGTGGAGTGCACCATGCGCCACACTCGATCTCCCACATTATAAAGGTTTCCTGTTGCTGATGCGTTGAAGTAGTCTCTATAACGTCGTGTTGCTACTTCCATCTTTTCTCTCGCCAACCCATGAGCCGTGTTAAATCTTTCTTGTAATTTTTTTACAAACTCCAGAGTGTTCTGACTTGGCTGGTCGGGCGGGTCACCAATTACGAGATCCACTGGCAGACGTGCTTCTCTCCCGAACATCATGCGAAATGGTGTGACACCAGTAGACGATTGAACCGCTGTTCTGTACGCCATCAGCACCTGAGGAATCCAGGAATCCCAATCGCTTTGGTCTTCGCTCACTACCTTGGACAGCATACTTTTTAACGTTCGGTTAATTCTTTCGACAAGGCCATCACTCTGTGGATGATAAGGTGTGGTGCGGGGTTTTTTTTATTCCAAGGAGTCTCATAACCGACTGAAAAACTTCACTTTCAAAATCGCGCCCTTGATCTGAATGCAGAAATTGCATCACTCCGTAACGTGTAATCCACTCATCAACAAGTTTGCTTGCCACAGTTTGGGCTTTGTGGTCTGGAATCGGGTAGGCTTCTGGCCATTTTGTAAAGTAGTCAGTTATTACGAGAATAAATCTGTTACCTTGCTTGGATTTTGGTAGTGGCCCAATAACATCCAGAGCCACACGTTCCATTGGGCATCCTGTGATGTTTGTTACTAGAGGTGCTCGAGCTTTTCTTTGCGGCGGGTTGTGTTTTGCGCATTGTTTGCAGCTGTTACAATGCTCCTCAACGTCGTCTCTCCATCCTTTCCAGTAGTATCGTTCCTTCACTTTCTCCGTCATCTTGTTAATTCCCAAATGGCCAGACGTCGGTAGATCATGGAGGGTTGTCAACACTTCCAGAATTAACTTTCTTGGTAGACATAGCTGCCGTTTAATGGACGTTCCATCCTCGCTCTCGTACTCTCGATAGAGGATTCCATTAACCAACTTTAGTCTAGAAAATTGGCTCCACAGGGACGAGGTGAGGGACCCATGCTGGCTATTTCCTCTCTTGGCGGTCGTCTTCCTTTCTCCATCCATGAGATAGCTTCGTTTATTGACTGATCTTCGGCTTGATATAGTGCTAGTTCCAAGTGATTTGTCGTCGTCGTTCTTGAACCTGGTGCTACGACAGAAACGTGATTTTCTTTACTCGCGTTTGACGGAGGAATCCTCGACATTCCATCAGCGTTTCCATGGAGTTTGCCTGCCCGATGTTCCACGGTGAAATCGAATTCAGAAATCCTTTCAAACAGCGTGCCACTTGACCTTTTGGATTTTTGAAACTTCGTAGCCACCTCAACGCACTGTGGTCTGTACGAACAGTGAAGTGGTTTCCCCATAGGTACGGCTCGAAGTATTCCAGACCCCATACCATTGCTAACAGTTCTTTCCGTGTGGTGCTATAATTGCGTTCCGCTTTTGATAAGGTTTTCGCCGCAAATCCAATGACCCTTTCTTCACCGTCTTGCACTTGGGATAATACGGCACCCAGTCCCACGTTGCTTGCATCCGTGTCTACAATGAACGGCGTATCACTTCTTGGATAGGCTAGCACAGGAGCAGTTATTAACTTTTCTTTCAACTTCGTAAAGGCTGTTTGGCATTCCTTACTCCAATGGTATTTTATTCCTTTTTGTTCCAGTTTGTGTAAAGGAGCAGCGATATCTGCATAGCTTGGGATGAACTGGCGGTAGTAGCCGGCACAGCCAAGGAAGGAACGTAGACTTGTCAAGTCACAAGGAATTGGCCACTCTTTAAGAGCTTTGGTCTTTTCCGGATCCGTTGAAATTCCATGGCGGCTTATCACGTGCCCCAGGATCACGGTTTCTTCGTTCAGAATTTTGCATTTTCTGGCGTTCAACTTGAGACCAGCCTTTTCAAGGCGACCAAGTACCGTGTCGAACTTCTTGCGATGCTCCTCCAACGTCTTTGCAAAGATGATAATATCGTCCAAATAGACGAGGCAATCCAACCAGTTAAGTCCCTGTAGAATGATATTCATCGCGCGTTGAAAAGTGGCTGGTGCATTTGTCAAACCGAATGGCATTCTTTTAAATTGATAATGTCCGTCAACCGTTGAAAATGCCGTTTTCTCTCGATCTTGTTCCTCAACGCTTATTTGCCAATAACCTCTCACCAAGTCCAGGTGAGTGAAGTAGACTGCCCCCGACATTGCATGTAGGATGTCTTCACATCTTGGAAGAGGGAAGACATCTTTTCTGGTAACTTCATTTAGCTTGATAATCTACACAGAATCTTTTAGAGCCATCCTTCTTGGCCACCAAGATTACAGGAGAACACCATGGGGAGTTTGACGGTTCGATAACGTCACTGGCCAACATTGCTTCTACTTCTTGTTTGATGCTATCTCGCTGCCCAAACAGTATTCTACGGGGTTGAACTCGGATTGGTGACGCGTCTCCCGTTGCAATGGCATGTTTAACTTGAGTGAGTTCTCCCAGGTCGTGCGTTCCTTTTGATACGACCTTACTATGGCGTGCTAGGATCTCGTGAATTCGTTCTTTCTCGTCAACCGGAATTGATGGATTGTTTATCTTGAATACTTCAGCCATTTCCTTGCGAGTCTTGTTAAGATCACTCTTTTTCACCTCTCCGCAATGCAGGTTGTTTGACGTCTTTGCGTTGGGCTGCTGATCGGTTATTTTAACGCATTTGTACCATGGTGATTCTTCTTCTGGTGATTCTTCTTGTGTTTCCACCAAAGGGAACAAGTGTCCCACGGTACTTTCTCGAAAAATTCGTCTAGGCTTTGATTGTGAATTAAAGAACCGAACTGGAATAGTTCCTTCCTTTACCGTAGCAGCTACTTTTATGATCCCAATCTTGTTTCTTTCTTCAAACCGTGATTCTGGCTCTAGCACACCTGTCATTTGTTCTCTGGCTGTGCCCCGATCTACTTTGCACAAGATGTTTACCATCGAATGTGGGGGAATAATGGTCGTACTTGCTATCGCTACCCGGCAAACTTGCTTATTGGGTTTTAGAATTAGAGGTTTTGTGATCCCATTAACGCCAATTGTTCCTTGTGCGAAGTCAATGACAAACCTGTGTGATTTAAGGAAGTCCATGCCGATAAGCATATCTTGAGCCAGGTCGTCACATATTTGTACTTCATGGTTGGCACTGATTCCTCCCAATTCGATTTGGACCTCGGCAATTGCTTTGACAGACAACGGACTATTGTTTTCCCCAACCACAGGTTGTGTCGCCGGTCGGATCTTCGTACCCACGGTTCTCACGCGGTCGAATACGTCTCGGTGTACTAATGTAATCGCCGCTCCGGTGTCTATTAAGGCTGTAATCTCTTTCCCGTTAATTTCACATTTACTGAAAATCGCGTCGTCGGTTGTTGCACTCGCGACTTTTGAGGGTGGTTTCTTGGCTGTTGAACGCGCGGGCGGATTCATCGACGGTGCCCGTTTCCCTGGTTTTCTCTTTGAAGCAATCGTGCTCGACAATCTCTCTGAAAGTGTCCGATCTTTCCACAATAATAACATTCTTCGCTTCTTTTGTTTTGGCGTCTTGAATCCTGATTATTTCTTTCTAACCACCTTTCGATGTTGTTTTGTCTCTCCATGATTTCTCTCGCCCTAATTGGTGGTACATCCGCGCCCGCGAGGTTTACTTCCGTTGTGGACTGCGGTTGTAATCCTGTTGTTGTGGTCGCCATGTTGACCTCTTGTGAGTGTTGAGAGGCTTTTTCCTTCTCCACAGTGAATAATGTTTCCAACTTCAAGGCTGTATGAAGAGCATCGTCCAAATTCTTTGGGGACGTTTGATTAACTCCCAGGCGTAGCTCACGGGAATCTAGAGCGTTAATGAATTGCTCGAGAAGCTCTTCTTCTACCATTTTTCCGCTATGCTCTGGAAATGCTCTTGTCACAAGATGGCGAAGGTCTGTGGCCAGGTCGACTAAACTCTCCTGTTTCTTTCGCTGTCGATTGCGGAAAGCTAATTTGTGAATAGCTCGCTGTTGTGGAGGGTCAAGTGCGTCTCTCAATGCGGATACCAAGCCGTCATACGTCTGTAATTCCTCGCTTTGCAGACTCGTATAGACCCGTTGTGCTCGTCCTCGTAACTGGACAGCCAATTGTTGACGCGACTGTTCTTCGCTCCAGTCATTGATGCTTGCACAAAGCTCAAAATGCTTAAGCCAATCGTTGAATGCTGTCTCCGTTCCTGAAAAAGTGTCAGGTTTTGCCCTCGGTACCATTTGAGTTTGGGAAGTTCGGCTACTTGTAATCATCGTTGTCGATTCTTGACTGACATGACTATCTCGGCTTTCAAGTTCTTGTAACCGTGTTGCGAGCCGTTCGACTTCTTCTTCTAATGTTTTCTCACCTTCTGACATTATCCCACCGCTGCCACCAATGTAGAATAATCAACTTTATTGTAAGTAAAGGCTTAAATTGTATTATATAACAAAACGCGACTCAAGTCAACGAACTCGTCCCAAAGTCAACTGTCAACCCAACCTCACGTCAAATGGCGTGCGAGCTACAACGAGTCAACGACAACTTGTATATAAACGTGACACAGTTGTTTAAACTTATACTACATCATCATCACCATCATCTTCACTTCTGGCTAAGGCCAGACGATTTTACTCGTCAAGTGGAGACGTCCTGGTAATCTGCCAGGTAAAGGGTTAACAAGATAGTTTTATCAATGTTGGACGAAGCAATTGGAGAAAAAACAATACGAGCACACCCCTCAGATAAGCCATGGATAACTACAAACATCAAAACGCAAAATTAAAGCTAGACAAGATGCATTCCGCCGAGGTGACGCGAAAATGTCCCTAACCTCATTTGCTAAAGCAAAAGACGTATATATTGTCGCAAGAAAGCAAAAGAATGCCGCTCATCCAACCCTACGAAGTGGTATAATATATCTACACTCTGCTGGGAGTTCAAAAATATATGAAATCTATCAATAATTAATGCATCCAAGGTAGAACTGTCTGATCTTTCTGAATTACTACAAGAAGCCTTCACAGAACCCTGGAAAGATATTACAACGAACACATTGGACATTACCGAAGTTGACCACTTACTGAAACACACTGAGTTCGTCTCAAACACCTGAACCCAACTAGAAAAGCAACGGGGGCCCGATAAAATCCCTGCTTGCTTTCTAAAACGTTTACTGACTCCTGCAGTGTATATAGTATCATAACAAGTAGTATAATACAATCTAAATAACCAACGTCATATAAACATGCAATAATTTCCCCTGTACCTAAAACTCAACCACCAAACGACACCAACAATGACTTCCGTCAAATTTCTGTGCTTCCGCAAATAGCAAAGATATTGGAAAAGCTGAAGTTAGAACTTAACATTTACGATCTAGAAATTAAGAACAACCAACACGCTTTTGCTAAAGGTCGATCCGCCATTTCTGCCCTCATATCCATCACGCAAAACTAGAATGATGTTACAGATCATTCTAAACCTGGTGGAAAGGGGGTTCATGCTTGGTCAATCACAATATTCTATTAGCGAAACTAGCTGATATAAATGTCTCTATGGCCTTCTGGTTATGTATAGACAGCATGTTTTCTAACAGGGAGGACCCAACAAGTAAATTTACACGGCGTCATGCCATCAGCTCCATGCCCGTCCGGTGTCCCCCAAGGTTCATTCATTTCTCTAACACTGTTTAATGTCCACATAAATAACATGGAAGACTCTATCCCAAACCATCTAATGATCAGCATGCACTCATAAATATGCAGATGACGTTGAAAGTGATGAAATTGGTTCATCAAGCCATATACAAGAGACGGCAGACGCCATGACAATTGGGCAACTGAAAACAAAATGATAATTAATACAACGAAAACTAAAGATGTGTGGATCTCCTTTACTGAATTCAATCCAGAACCTCCGCCGGCATGGATTGTGATAATTAGAGAGGGTAAAAACATTCAAGCTTCTTGGAATATGGATTCAAGACGGTTTAAAATGCAATACCCATGTTGGAGAGATAACAAAGAAGGCGAATAAGCGATTACTCCTACTAGTAGAGAATGTCGGGAATCTTTCCTAACGGCTGAGGTAGGGTTAACCTATACAACAAACATCAGACCCTTACTCGAGCATGCCTCGCCTGGGTTGAATGGAATCCCACAATATCTAGAAGAGGAGCTGGAACGAGTGCAAGAAAGAAGTCTGAAAATTCTAGGCCTAAAGAAAGATGTCCTTCCAACCCTGAAAGAAAGACAAGAGAAAGCAACATTAAATGAACTGACACGAATACAGAAGGATCCTAGCAATCCCTGTAATCGTTTATTGTCTCTTGCGACGGAACCCAGCTATAATTTAAAAAGGAAACGTAATGTAATCCCAAATATACTTATCTAAAATGGACAGACATAAAATGTCTTTCATTCCTAGAGCATGTTCAACTTCCACGTGCGTGCTGCCATGACTATTAATTGACATCTGAACCACTTTTCCTTTTTTTTTTCTTCTCCTTTTTAAATGTAACTTTGCCGTTAATTTTTAACAATTTTGTACATACCAGATTTTTAACATTCTATAAATTCTCAAATTTTTAATATTATGTAAATCCATTCTAATTCTATATGCCTAAGATGGATAAATAAAAATATTATCATCATCATCATCATCATCATCATCATCATCATCAACAACATCATCTTCATCATTTCCATCATCATCATAAATCAATCATTTATTGGTATAGTAAATCTTATAATGCTATTAAATCAAAAACTCTATTTAATATACAATAAAATATAACAAGTTCTACCTAAGCTGATAGAGACATAAACGTGTTTAAAAATAAGCCGTTAAAATGTATTTCAACTTCGTAAGAAGATTTCTCAAATCATTAATAATTCATGAGCTAATTAGCCAATCAGAGAAAAATATTTGTTCGTGTGCACGAGTTTTGAAACCTGGTAAAGGTCGCACAAACTAAATTTATAATTAAGAAATCAGATAATAAACGGCACAAACAAAGAACCGTTTATTACCACATTTCTTAATTATATATATATTGAACATGAGACATTGGATACGAATATATATACCATTGCCTAATCTAACATGCACCGATTATCACGAAGTCCCTCGCAAATCATTCTACTATAATAGACGATTGAGAAACTATTTCATAAACTCACGTATCGTGTTTTACGTAATAGATAAATCCCTCGAACGTCGGGATGTATGCTATATAAAGATCCGAGGACGCGCACTGACTTAATTTATTATTGAGGAGGTTTTCCAACAAAGTTTTGTCTTTTTTTTCCACCTTGGACAAAGATTTTCTTTGTTTTTTTCTTCATTTCGTTTCTAATTATTATTCAATGGCTTTATGCGATATAAAGCCCTCGAAAGAACAAAGAAAACCGACTCAATAATAAATTAGCAGGGGTTACAAACACTCGAGAACAGCAAAAATCACTTGGGCCTATTACCTCGTAATTTTCAATGTTCTCTCGTGTTTGTAAAACTTCAAAAACATTCGGAAACTTTCTTCTTCACTATTCGCTCATGTTTTACAAACACTCGAGAACAATGAAAATTACTCGGTTAACGGCCTCGTGATTTTATTGTCTTCTCGTGTTTCTACCCCTGGAAAAACAATGCCACTATTACGTAATAAATTGCAAAAAAATGCCTCTTAAGGTGGCTCCACACAGTTTCTTGAAAAATGGAAAATACAAGTTTGAGAGTCCAAAATACGTGATTAAACAATTCGGGAAAAGAATAAAACTAAATGTTATGCATAGTTAAACAGTCTGACAATCAAAAACTGCTACCAAATAAGTAGCAACAGTTGTTGCTATGGCAACAATGACTTTTCAAAATGGCTGCCAATTACCATTTAAATTTAATTCGAAAAAAACTTTGGTGACCCCCAATTTTTTTTTCATTAAAACTTTTCTTGGCTGATTCGAAAAAAATTCTGTAGAACGAAATTTTTTAAAAATTAACAAACATGATTTTTCCGGAAAAAAAATTATTCGTTCTGCAGTATTTTTTTAAAATCGGCCAATTGATCACTCATACTTCATGAAAAGTTTTAATAAAAAAAAAATTGGGGGTCACCAAAGTTTTTTTCGAATTAAATTAGTTTGAAGGGTAATTGGCAGCCATTTTGAAACGTCATTGTTGCCATAGCAACAACTGTTGCTAGTTATTTGGTAACAGTTTTTGATTGTCAGACTAACATTTAGTTTTATTCTTTTCCCGAATTGTTTAATCGCGTGTTTTGAACAATTGAGTGCTGTGTACGTAGTGTTTTGGATAATAACAAAGTGAAAAGGTGGCGAACTGGCGAGATTTCAGGAACGAAATACTGACGTTTCGAGCGGAGCCCTGGATCAGAGTTTACTTAAGAAAGCTGATAAAGGGTTCCGCTCGAACTAACGTGAATTATTCGTTACTGTCATAAAGAACTCTCCTCGAAACATCAGTAATTCGTTTTTAAAAATCTTGTCAGCTTGCCACCTTTTTCGTTTTGTTATAGGTTCTGCTTCGTCTGCTTCGCAGAGATCTCTTCGACTCCAACATAAGGATCCACCGACTGTTTGAACAAGTAGACATCAATTTGAAAATATCGACAATGTCGTCTATCTTGAAAATGCGTTGAATTTTACAGTCATGGGCAATTCTATTTTACCAATGGTTGCAAGCTAAGAGCAGCATGACTACTAGACCTGGTTGTTGGAAAAGATTATATTTCGTTGACTTCGGACTGACTTTTTATGAATGTCGGAGACTGGGTCATTTATGTCAGTAAGTGAATTACGAGCGTGAGAGATTAAAATCAGGTCATGAAAGATAAGAGCGTTGGTATGAGAAGAGTGCGTGTGTGCGTGATAGAGAGAATTTTGTTAGAGTGTGTCTGTGACTGTGATTCGAGAGAGAAGAGAAATAAACCAAGAAAAAGTGATTGTGATTTTGTGAAGTGTTGGGCGAACAAGGAGGCAATCCCCGACATAGTGGCACCTCGGACGGGATCATCTGTGATTTAGAGCTCGACCAAGAGCAAGAACCTGTGTGGAGACAACAATATGAAAACTAAACTCGCCGAGTTGACTGGGAAAATCAAGGCGTTGAATCTGACCCTTGGTAAATGTGACGAAGCTATTGCCTCACGTAACAGAGAAGCGTTAACGAGACACGAGGCCTCTATAACGAAAAGAGTCGTAGCGGTGTATGCTTTGAAGGAGGAGATCGAAGAATTAAAATTCGTAAAAGACGAGACAGAGGACGAAGTGCAACAATGGGCCGAAAATGTCGAAGCAAAAATGACCGAAGCAGAGGGCAAAGTTGCGGAGATACGGCAACTTTTAACCAGAATGGACGAAGAGAAGAAAGCAGTTGAGCGCGCAGAGGATGAGCAAGTGAAGCGCACGGCGGAAAACGTGGAAAAGGGGAAACAATTGAAGCAAAGAAGAAGAGCGCAAACGAGAGCTGAAACATCAAAATGAACTATTGAACCAGAAGCTACAATACGAGAAATCCATGGAAGCTGCTCAAGAAACCAAACAGAAAAAGGTAACGAACACTAAATTACCTAAATTATCTATAACAAAGTTTATTGGTAATTATTCTGACTGGCTACCATTTTGGAACGCGTTCGAAGCGGAGATAGATTCCTCTGATCTAGCGCCTGTAACGAAGTTCGGGTTCCTTAAAGAATGGTTAGAGCCAAAAGTGAGAGCCGACATTGATGGGTTACCTTTCACAACTGAAGGGTATCAAAGGGCAAAGAATATGATCCAGAGGGTCTCGACTAAAAGTACACACGAGTGACCACGAGTGCCTGTGCGTCAAAAAAAACCCAAATATAAAACATTTGTTATTATTTGCCATTTTTATGATGGACCTGGAGGGCAGGAAAAGAAAGGACTTCAGTCCTAAGACTGAAATTCCAAGAAATGTAAAACATCGAGCAGCCATAAAATCTGAAACCGAGGTTATTATCTTGGACGACGACGATGATGAGGATAAACATATTAACAAAGTCGCAGAGCATGACGAAGACAAACGTTCTCGAAGGAGACTTCAGTTTGACGTCGATGATGAAAAGGTAAGCCAAGTTTCCTATTACAGAGGGAATCCTAACTTACCAATGCTTCACACTAATAGTCCAGATATAGAGGAAATCGTAAAAGTCTGCAAGTTTGGTCCAGCGCCGGAGAAGCTAGTGAAGCAGAAACCTCTGCGAATAAAGGAAAATGCAACCTTTGTTATTAATCAGGGTGGTATCGGGGTAAAGCATCCTTTCGATTTGGATGCCGACGACATCGCTGGAGCTTTTATAAAGAAGGACAGTGTCCGTTTTTATGAAGTTGACGGAGTCGACGACGCTTTCAAAATGAGTTCAGAAGTCCATGTTACGCGCGATAAGAACGGACATGTCGTTGCAGGAACATACAACGAACACACTAGCCGAGGATGGAACTCAAAAACTGCTAACATTAGTAAACTGTACGCTGTAATCCGTAGAAGAGCTGTTCACAAAGAAACACTCGAAAAAGAAGGCTCTTCATTTACCAGGGTAATTATGTTTCTTATGTCTGTGCATGAATATAACAATGTTAAAGGGAAAATCAAATATTTGAAGACTTACAGCTTGGTCCACCCTTACATTATTATCCACTACTATTTCACTGGTGGTCGAAAGGTCCAGATTCATGGACAAGCTCGTGGGAACGCTAAATCAACGAATGCCACAGAATATCGTCCGCGACAGCATTCAACTAAAATAGAAATGAGAGAAAATGCTGCCATTGATAAGCGACCACCAAGAATAATTGCACAAGAATCGACTGAGCAAATACAATTATTGGACATTGATTCTGATTGTACCATTGCAAGAGATACAAAACAGATAGCAAATTACAAGTAAGTTATATTATATATTTATGTATTTATGTGTTTATGTATTTATATATTTATGTATTTATATATTTATATATTTATATATTAATTTATATATTTATATATATTTTATATATTTTATATATTTTATGTATTTTATATATTTATATATTTATATATATTTTATATATTTTAAATATTTTATATATATTATATATTTTATATATTTCATATATTTTATATATTTATATATTTATATATTTATATATTTTATATATTTTATATATTTATATATTATATATTATATTTATATGTTAGGAAATGAGTGGAAGTAAATCTGATAACACATGAACAAAGAGTGCTTTAAGCGTTTTAATATTCAATTTGAGTACCCGGTATACGAAGTTAACACATGGGAATGAGTGGCATTATATACCATGACATTTACAAACATCCTTGTTTAGTTGCCTTGCTAATGGACAAGTCTTACCTTCATCTTAGTGGTAAAAAATATTTAAACTCATATTCATTGATGTGGGTTTAGAATTTCTACACTTCCACAGCTGTACTTTAATACCCATACTTTAATGGTATTATAGCATTAAAACATGGCTGAGCATTGCCATTAAATAACAGAGTCACACATGCTACAAACTGCCCAATCAGAACTCATAAAATATGTCAGTGTACAAAAACTGAATTCTAATATATTATATAATATTGTATTGATGTATAGTATGATATGGTAGAGTATGTTATTGTTAGGGTAGGCTACATGTATGGCAGCATATCTATGTTATGGTAGAATTGGTAGGGTATGGCATTGTAGGATGTGGTGTCATGGGGTATATTATATTTAAGAAATAGAAAATGGCCGCCCGTGTTTATATAGCCTGATGCAAACACGAGAGTGAGTTGGGAGAATTCGAAAGTTTATGTGAAGTTTATGTGTTTACATAAGTACTTTCGAATTCTCCCAACTCACTCGAGTGTTTGCATGAGGTTATATAAACACAGCGCATCCATTTTCTATTTCTTTTATGAAATAAGGCTAAAAAATGTGCCGTGACATCACAACCGTGTTTACATAGCCTGTTATAAACACGGTAACTGACCAATCACAGCGTGCGTAAGACGCAACCTATTTTATAAATATATATACAGTATATTGTATAATAGGTTGCATCTTACACATGTGATTGGTCAATTACTGTGTTTATATGGCTTTGTAAAACAACACTTGTGATGTCATGGCACATTTCTTAGTTTTATTTCATAAAAGAATAGAAAATGAATGCCCTGTGCTTTTATAACCTGATACAAACACTTGAGTGAGATGGGAGAATTTGAAAGTACTTATGTAAATCCTTGCCTATGGCTTGGGTGGGTTCACATAAACTTTCAAATTCTCCCAACTCGCGCTCGTGCATCAGGTGATATAAACACGGGTGGCCATTTTATATTTCTTAAATATAATATAATATATATATATATATATATATATATATATATATATTATATATATATATATATATATATATATATATATATATATATATATATATATATATATATATATATATATATATATATATTACTGTATATTACTGTATATGGAAAAAATTATACCATATATGGAAAAATTATAAATGCCAATGTGATGTGATTAGGCCTCCATGTTCACCATGTTTGACTTCAATCAATGACATCCAATTAGATAGATATCTAATTATGGCAAATACAGTATCATTTGTCTTGTATGAGTGCTCCATTATTACTTCCATAGCTATGGCTTTTATTTACAAGGCTTTTTCAATCATGTGTTTAGGTACAACTATGGCAAAAGTAAGAATGCTAACGCTGATGCGTTAACTGATATTATTGTCGAGCTTTTAAGTCAGAAAAAGCAGGGGAAACATTCTGTTCTGGACAGATCGCAGCCATGCATATATCCGAGAGTTCCTTTTGCGTGATGGCAACCAACCGTCCATCGTGGCCTATCTCGACCAAACTCTAAAAGATCTGGAGAGATTTTGCGTTGGAGAAACCAAGAGCAGCGTCCCTCTGACAATCGATACGACCTTCAACATGAGCGAATATTATTTTACCCAAACTACGTACAAGAATATATCTCTTGTTTCAAAGCAGACAAGAAAGCATCCATGGTTTCCTGGCCCTCTTCTTGTGCACCGTAGCAAATGCCAAGACGAATTTCGGTATTTTTGGCAAGCTGTGAAACGGAAAACCCCAGCGCTGAAGAACCTTGGTGTTTTCGGAACTGATGAGGAACCAGCTGTTTACAATGGTATTTTGTCAGAATGCAATGGCGAAACAGTGCATCTCCTTGGACTGGAGCACGTGAAAGCAAACGTCGAACGGAAACTGGACGAACTCAAGTTCCCCAATGCGTCTAAACGTCGCATTATCTCCGACATCTTTGGCGGAGCATTGGCGGAAAAAGATGGATCTCTATATGAATGTGAAAGCGAGAAGGAGTTCCTTGAGAAAGTTTCAAAGTTGAAAAAAGAGTGGAATTCTATTGAAAGGTCTTCAACACGTAACAACCCACCCAAGTTCGTCGCCTATTTTGAGAAACACAAAGAAGAAAAAATACGACGATGCATGGTAAAGTACGTAGGAGAAAAAGCTGGAGTAGAAGATTGTTATGGGCAGAATCCTATCGAGTGGATGCACTTCATGTCCAAGAAGGAAATCGACGATGCCATGAAGTGTGAAGGCTTAAGTCATAATGATGCACCTCTGACAGTCAGTCTTGAAAGCGAGAAATATCCGCCTTTATTCTGATGCTGCGAAAGCTTTGTATGGAGAAGGCCCCTACCGTGTTTCCAAAGAATTCGAGGATCATCAATGCACGTATGACGAGTGGAAAGACATGTCAACAGAACGGAAGGAGAACAGTGTGCACCACTTTCTTAACGCCTCGAAGCAAAAAGTTTCTTCTCCACGTGCCGCCACAACCGAGCAACTTGCACAAAGCCACGATGCTGCACCGAAGGATGTGGATATTGATTTCCCAAAAGATTTTCAGCAGCCAAATGAACAGGATCAATCATCCGACATACCGATTCTTAATGAAGATTCACAAAAGGGAACGATTCAAGCCAACGTTGGACGCAAGCTGTTAAGTATCACGGCGGAGGAGGCGTGTCTGCCGGAGGAATGTGTCAGACTTGGGACGTTGCAACAGATATTTCACAAAGCCGAGTTTCTTCTGAACGAACCGGGCGCTATCAAAGAGGCGGCATCAGATGATTCGCGATTCAGAACTGTCAAAAGTCAATCTGGTGGCATGCCACTTGTCGTTCGTCCAGTTAACAAGAAATCAAATCTATTCAGTTGTGAATGTAGCACCTTCAAAGGTGTTGGCATGTGTCCTGATACCGTGGCAGTCGCTGAAACACAGGGTCTGTTGTTTCAATATCTTAACGATTTACGCGTCGAGCTTACTCGTCAAAAAGGGAAAAAGAACTACCAAGGAGGAGTAAACATCACAGCAGCAATAGAAACCGGTTTGAAGATTTCTGAGAAAGGTCATAAGCCAAATGAAGTGGGTAAGATTCAGAGGTGTTCAAAAAAGAGTGCAAAGCCAAAGAATCTTATTCAAGTACATGTACAACCAAACCAACACTAAAGCAAGTACCGAGCTCAACTGTCTCATCATCTGCATCTCAAATCCACCATCTGACTGCAACTATGATCCCGGAACATCAAAGTGAGACTGCCCTTCTGCAGCCTACGGGCTCTACGCTGCCACGACCGCATCAAATGTTTGAGGGACCTCAGTTTGAGGCGTCATATAGGCACCTTCAACCACGACTACAGATGGAGAATACAAGCGTCACCACCCAACAAATGCGCAGTATCGCACAACTGTGCATGTCTGAAGACATGAACACTGCGAGAAGTATTCAGTACCAACCATATCCAAATATGGACAGTTCAGTCAATTTTCTTCAGGCAGCGCCATTTCAGCAACCTCTACAAACGTTCCAGGTAGAACAGACTCAGTGGCATGCGGGTATGTCTCCTCATCCTTACACGTTGTGCCTATTACCAACTATAGTGAAGAAATGTTATGGTTGTGGTGTAGAATTTGCTGATAAATACAGGGTACCTCCATATAACATCATTGTCCAGCATGTGGATCGACGCCTGAGACGACGTGATGAACACAGCGGACAACTCGTATACAGTCCTGATTTTTCCAATACCTATTACCACCCTTCCTGTTCCCACATAAGAAGAAAGAATCCTGTGTTTCCCGGTATTGTCGCTATTGATCGCTTTATATGCGACGGTTTGTCGGAAGGACAGCGCCAGTATATCGGTACTTTCGACTTGAAAGTTCAGATCACGTAGACTGAATTTGATATTTTAAAGTGGCACTACGATGAAAGAATCGTCAGTCTTTTATTGATCTTATAAAGTACATTTAAAATGAGGATGAACGGCGTTTGTGGTTTGTCAATATCTCATCTCGTTCAAGAGATATTCACGTTTTTGAAATATGCAAATTAGATGACTGATGACGTCATTTACTCCAAACGAGCGAAATGAAAATCGTAAAATTAGGCATATCTCTAGAAATAAACAATAGAAAGTGCTCAAATTTTTGCACGCTTATAGTATTAAATAAAATACGCTTCACTGTGAAACATTGGTTGTTTTCATGGAAACTTTTGGTGCCTGACCTCCTCCAATGATAAAATTAAATTTGCTTATTTATCAGCAATCAAGTAGCGTTTACTCCAGCGAACAAAAGTGAAGATTAGAGCTTATGTAGGCATTGTAATTCAAACGTTTAAATCTTTCTATTTTTAAACAATGAGGCAAAAATGATAATTCCCCTTTTAAGATTTAGAGTAGCCTGAAAGCGCTTACCATGGCAATCACAAAGGTTCCACAGATAAGTGTATTTTATTGGATACTATAAGCATACAAAGTTTAAGCACGTTCTATTGTTTTTTATATAATATGGTGGGTAATGGGACCTTCACTGGCGTTGTGTGAGGTCTAATTTTGAGCATAATACTTTGTGTCCCACCACGGCGGCGACAACGCACTGTTATTAGTGGTATGTTTAATAAATTTGCTAGTTTTTTTCGCTCATTTTTGAGTGTAATACTTTACGTTTGACCACACCAGTTAAGTTTCACGTTAAGTGTCAATTTTCAGTCGATAGGTCGTAAAATATGCCTGCGGTTTGTTATATGTTTGGGAGAAGAATGAAGCGTGGAAGGATTTATGTAGGCCTGTGTTCTTTGGATAACAAACGTAAAGTATTAGGCTCAAAAATGAGCGGAAAAAACTGGCAAATTTATGAAACATACCACTAATAACAGTGCGTTGTAGCTGCTGTGGTGGAACACAAAGTATTATGCTCAAAATTAGTCCTCACACAACGCCAGTGAAGGTCCCATTACCCACCATATTATATAAAAAATGACGATTTTTTCATCGTTGTGCCACTTTAACAATTTTATGTTGAGTTATATTGACAAAGTATATATAAACCTTGATAACTAAGGCTGGGTACGTTTAGACGTCGAAGTTCCGTCGCATTTAATTCGTCGAATTTAATGCAACGATTATGCGATGGAAGTGACACAGTTCGGTTTAGACGTCGAATTTAATGTGTCGCATTTAATGTTACGGCTGAAATTTAACGCAAAATAGCTCTAAAGGTTGGTGTTTCGAGTTTCAAATTACCGCGCATTGCAATTTGCATGGCACCCAGCTGTTAAGAGAAGCGGCCTGTTTTCATCTTCAAGAGTATATCAAAAAGTATAAGACACAAAGAAGTTAGACCTTCAGAGGCAAATGACAAATGCATGTGTTGTTAAACTTTGGCGTTAGTCGACCATTTGTCGTTAGTGAAATAGTGAATGTAAGCGCTCGCTTAAAGCTCTCTCATTCTTATAAACTGGATTAATGTGTTGCTTTCGACTAGTTCGACAGTTTTCCTCAGTCGAAAACTCCAATACCTTTAGCAAGTAACGCTTTATTGCTACCCAACTTCATACTAATTGTCACAAAATTTCGTCCGCCACAAAGCATTCTGGACGATACAAACAAGTACGACATGTTGAAAATGATCTTCGTGGGGCCCACGAACTGTAAATTAGGATTTGAACTCGCACCTTCGGGATTCCTGTCCTCCGCTCTATACCTGTTGAGTTATCGAGAAAGAGTAATCGGCTAGTTTACCGCGTTTGTTACTAAAGACCTGGCCAAACGCTTTCAACATTTCATGCAACATCGTTCAACATTGTTGAACGCATGTTGAACGAAAATTTGAACTTGTTCAAATTTCGTTCAACATCATTCAACACCATTCAACAACGTTCAACAGGGAGGCCAAACGCTTTCAACATGTTGAATCACGGTTGAATTCAACAATGTTGAACGATGTTGAATGAAATGTTGAAACCGTTTGGCCAGGCCTTAATGTGTATAATAGTGATAATAGTAGTGGTAACTAAACTTGTATCACTTTACTGTGTTCAATGGCAATGCGACACATTTTATATTAGTTTTAGCATTTATATTCTGTTCATGCTTCATTTATGTTGTGCTCATGCTTCGTGCATATGATATTAAAGGTTCATGTTTACTTTTTATCTTCGTATGGTATTCCTGAATCAGCATGATGGTGGCCTTTGGCGACTTGTTACACGGCGAATTAGAGCAAAGATTTTTAGTATTGCGAAAAAGTTTCGCGAGGAAAACACGCGACATAGACATAGTAGCGAGTTATATGTGTGTTTTCATAAGGTCAGTTATAGTAAAAACTCGCAACATGTTGCGTCATTACCAGAAATTTGGGACATTTTGCGGCCACGTTCGTAGCCAGTGGTTACTCCCATGATAATAATATACAGTAAATATTTTGCGAAAATGGAAACGGCTGCTAAGAACTAAGATCGCCTCTGCTTTCAAATTAAGTAAACAAACATGGCTGCAGGCTGCTCAAAAGAGAAGAGATCTCCGTGGCTTAGTCGTTTGTCCTTCTCGCAGCTCAACTCCACGTTTAGACATAACGGCCTCCTGCTGATAGACGAAATCGGAGTTTCGACTGTGCATACAATCTGAGTCGGGATAAAACGTAGTTCGTTTATAACATGAGGCTGAAGCAGCCGCAGTAAACATAACATTTCTGATTTCAGAAACCTTTTAATGCTTAGGTATTCTATAAGGATAAAATTTGCTTCTCAATTATCCTTGACAATAATCCTAAACGTAGTGTCTAAAAATAATGAACTCAAGACATGAAAAAATAGTCCCAGCCTATGTTATCTTCCCGTTATGCTTTAATAGACACGATGTAATTTGCATAGGGGCCCAAATTGAAAGGGAAACTAATTTGCATGTGGGCCTAAATAAAACTACGATTTGGTGTATTGCTCAAACACACTGTAAAACCAAGAAAGTTTAAAGGCTTTGGGAACCGCAATGTTGTTAGATACGGAGATATTTACGAGTTATATTAGCAGTTCGAACATTGCTAAATACATAGCAAGCTCCGCACTTTGCATCGTTCGCAAGGAAAGTGGTGTATTTGGCAGATTTGTATCGCATGTTTAGCAGGATTACTATGGCTTACATAACAGAATGAGTCAAATAAGCAGCGTAAATAAATCGATGTTGGGAACCGGCTGTGTATTTCGGTAAGCGAACATTTTTTGTTATAACGTTTCCTTACTTAACTCTTAACAGAAATCGAGCTCCGCAACCGAGAAGTCTATGTCCCTAGTAGGATAAATTTTAAAATTTACAATTTTACTGTATTATTCCTTATACGATTTGGCCGTCATGTTTAATGGCCTATATGCGCCCGCGCGACGCCATCTTGTCCCAAATTTCTGGTAATGGTTAAAAATCGTCCCCTTGAACACGCAAGACGAGTCGTGTTTTCCGACTTCTCATATCATACAACAGCTGGCTTCGAATTTTGGTGGGTTGTTTTCCGTAATCCACTGTCCACGTTCCTGATCCTTCCCAATTCCCATGATTCATTTGTCTTTCATTGGTTATATTTTTTTGTATGTAAAAATGCTGAACGACTAGTAGATTGTGATTGGACACATAACTTTTTCGCATGTAAGAAATAGAAGGTATAGATTTTATGACATATTCACTAATAGCGACACCCTCTTGAAATTTGCATGTGGCGCAATGCATCGTGGTCTATCCAGGTATATGGATATATTTAGGCGAAACTGATAGTTATTTCGGCTCCAAATAACAGAGAACTATTCGCCTTAATTAATTGGCTGAGACTGCTATGCCACCTTCAAACTGAACTGCCATGCATATGTGCTCGTGCGCACTACGACTTCACGGAGAAAATAATAAATGTGATGCTTATCCAATTGGTCTATGCTTCCTCGTCATCACTAACGCCTTTTTAATCGAATTGTTACTCTGAATAGACCACAATGCATTGCGATTTCAAAATGGTACGCTATTGGTGAATAAGTCTATGCAGAGCTATATATATATATATATATTGATCTGTATACTGTAGGTATCTTTATATCGTGCTGTTTATGGGTCTGTATTGGTACACTGAAGATCTGTATATTAGTAGGTATTCATAGCATGTGAATATTAGGTTCTATTTAAGAAATAGAAAATGGCCGCCCGTGTTTATATAGCCTGATGCAAACACGAGAGTGAGTTGGGAGAATTCGAAAGTTTATGTGAAGTTTATGTGTTTACATAAGTACTTTCGAATTCTCCCAACTCACTCGAGTGTTTGCATCAGGTTATATAAACACAGGGCATCCATTTTCTATTTCTTTTATGAAATAAGGCTAAAAAATGTGCTGTGACATCACAACCGTGTTTACATAGCCTGATATAAACACGGTAATTGACCAATCACAGCGTGCGTAAGACGCAACCTATTTTATAAATATTGATATTACATCACGTTATCATATATGGTCACTCGTAGTCACTCGTGGTCACTCGTGGTCAATCGTGGTCAGTCGTGGTCACTCGTGGTCATTCGTGTGTACTTTTAGTCTAGATCGTAGGAAATCACGACCATCAGTCTTAAGAAACAATGACTTTACTGGTATGACCGAATTCGAGTGGCAGAAAGTTATTTCAGAAATGTCAACTCGATGTCCGTTGGTTTTCAGTGTTCTGCTGACAGTTATGCATCACACCTCTGAGAACGAGATCGGCAATGAAATTGCCCCAAGGCTTGGTTTATGTTATGCTATACTAATGCAGACAAGAAATCACGAGCTAAGTTTAGTACAGCGACTTAACACAGTCCTGTTGGCCGAAGGAAATGCAAAGAAGAAGGTAATATATATATATATATATATATTTAAATCGTAAATGCTAGAATTAGCGCCCCTCCTAAAGCCCACTTCTTGTTAATCAGCGCGAAAGCGCCCCCTCCAAAAGATTCAAGCGAGCAGCCGAAGTTCGTCTCCAAACTTTGTACCAATTTGTCGACTCGTTCTAGCATGGAAGAATCCTGGAAATAAAAAGGTCGGTTTCAAGTGTTCCAGTTATACCATGACCAGCACTTGATTTTCTGAGAAAATAAAAAAGCGCCCCTCTCGAATTAGCGCCCTATTAGCGTCTGGGCGCTAGTTCGACCGTTCACGATATTTACCAATTAATGTTATTTTTAGAAGTATTATAGAAAATATTCTTAAATTTTAAAATATTTGTTAATGGCATGTTGTCAATGACTATCTACCTAAATATATTAAGTGTTTTAACAGCCAGTACTTCCAAAGTGGTGTATGTATGGGAGAGAACAAGGTTTACAAACAGTATTAAGTTTAATTACCAATACTGTCTATTAAATATGCAATCTTTCCTTTGGTACACAACCCCATTCCTTGCAATGACAAGGTATCTTACTTGTTATTTTAGTTATCCCTATCACTATTAAAGAAATACCAAATGGTTTTCCATGTTTGGATAGTCTGATCCAAAAACGCGGGAAATTGAGAGGCTGGAGAAAAGCGTAACAAAACACGAGCCGTAGGCGACTGTTTTTAGCTTTTCGAAAGTCGAGCAATTTCCCAAGTGTTTGGATAAGAGTCTCCAAACAGGGAAAAAACCATTTGGTATTTCTTTTATAAAATAATCACAAGTGAATATGATATACTGTCCAACATTTTCAAAAAAATCGTTTTGGCGGGAATTTTCCGTGTTTGGATCCTCTGATCCAAACACGGCAATTGACCAATCAGGGCTCGCGTAGTATACATGTTATTTTATAATATATTGTCTATCATGACATATATCAATACTATCCATACCAAACTATTTCGCCCAATTTGTCAGATTTGCTAATCGGCGCGCCTTCTGTGTGATCGGTCAGCGTAAAATCCAATTATCACCAATAACACCCATTCCTCACGTTGTAACCAATAAACTATTGTAATTGTAAGAGCATTGTACGCAATAAATTATTGCATTGTAATATGCGCCTCGCATCCCACAATGTTTGGTAACGACGATGGACCATAAATTTGCGAACTTCATTCGGGAAATTCATTTTTTGTGAGGTTAGGGTTCTGGGGTTCGGGGGGGAGAGGTTTTCATTAATAACCTCTTCTAGCATTACAATGCAATAATTTATTGCCTACAATGCTCTTACAATTACAATAGTTTATTGGTTACAACGTGAGGAACGCCTGCCGTATTTCGCGAGCCTCGACACACGATCAGAAATGGCGGCTGTCGATGCTCGCGAAATACGGGTAATAATTCCATGTCCTACA